>OX439036.1:19060397-19347028 GCA_949317995.1 Acholoe squamosa
TTCTCAAAAAAATGAAAAATTCATAACTTTGGTTCTACTGAGTGAATTTTCAAAATTTAAAACCCTGTGTGTAGCTTGGGCCCCCTGGCCCTATTATGACCATTATGGCATGTAACATAGCAAAAGAAAGGTCTTCTGGAGGACAAAAGATGAACCTCCGCACCTCAGCACTACCTTGTCTTAAATGGCACCGTTGCCATGCTCGCCTCACCTTATCAACTTCCGTTGTTAAGGGGGTCTCCAGGGTGACAATTGTTGTAGTCAACAATGATGTCATCATCACCTGGGATACACAACTTTGTTATACATCCTCCAGGGCCCGGTGAGTGATTCACTCTCCAAACACTGGATAAAACTCCAAACATTTATGTTGGAAATACTAAATTTTTTGGTTTAGTATAGGTGGTAAAGCAAGGTTTCGACCCATTTAGGTCTCATCAGGTGTAATTCTGAGGAATAACAAGGTGTCTGACGTTGTCAGTTTTGACAATTTTATAAATTATTTATTTATAAAACGGAATGATTCATGATTTAGTGGATCAGGTCAAGGTAGAATACATTGAAATGGGCCACTTATCAGAAATATTTTTTGGAGACGGGGATATGTTGAGGGCAGTAAATGATTTATTACCGGAGATATCCTTTGTAAATGGAAAAAATCCTAAACCTGGTGGGGTCATTTTATGTGGCACAAATGGCTTTGCCAATTTATTTTCACAATATGACCCACACGTCCTAGCGTTGCAAGGGTTGTGTATCCCCAAATCGGTAATAAAAAAAAAAAAAAAAAGAAGAAAAAAAAAGAAAGGTCTTGGTGCCCCCCTTGTGGATCCAAGGAGAACTAAAACCCCTCGTATAAGACGCGTCTTATACGCGGGAGATTATGGTAGTCAATATTTCGTAAGTGCTGATTTCTGTGACCCTACAGGGTTGATAGAGGGTTCTATGGTACCTACCCTGAGCCTTCTGTGCTTCAATGCACAACGCCCAATTTTTATATTGGGGGAGGGGGGGGGGTAGTAGACCCTGGGCCATATGAGATATATATCACATGTTAAATTTTTTCATCTTCACAGGAACGTATCAGAGAGACTTCCAGGAAGAGCGACTAACAACCGAGCAGAAATTGGTGTAAGTTGTTAACAGGGGGTTATGCCAAGCAAGATGAAAAAAAGCCCATCCTTTATATAAATACCGACTGAAGAATTTCAAAAATTCCATCTGCCAACGGCAGCAGGCAGGAAGTATCAGCATTGAAAGACGTCAACCTCATCTGAAAAAATAGCTATGAATTGTAAAAAAAAAAAAAAAAAAAAGTATTCAAATTAAAGCTGATAGTACAGCCGTGTCCACTAAACTGATTAATAGATTCTAACCTACCGTGCTTAAATAAAATACGATCTTAAGTTGCGGTAGTATAGTATATGTCGACCAAAATAAAGAATAACTTCCCAGTTTCACATAATTGGAATATAAGTCCATTTACTTTTGCAGGCAGCGTGTAAAGCAGTGGAGCAGGCTAGGGAGCAGGGTATCAGAGATCTTGAAGTGCGAACAGACAGCCGCTTTACTATTAAGGGTGAGTATGGATATCTCAACTGATGTACTCAACACAATACATGTGTATCACCCCGCTTATAGGCAATGTTATTTTAAAAACTTGGATTACCGTATTTGACATAACTAGCAGGCAAATATTGAGATGTTGAATAATTGCTGGTCTTGTATAAGCAGCAGCGATTGGGTGGCGAAGAAGTCTGTAGGCCACTATGATTTATATGAATGAAAAATTTGGATAAGGAGGGTCTTCTATTGGACGTACATGTAGGGTGCGGCATGATTTCTGGGACATTATACAAGCAAGAAGCTCATAATCGCATATAAGCAGCAGCGGCTTGTAGTCTACCGTAAATTCTCTTGTATAAGCTGCAACCCTCGTATAAGCCGCACCCTGACTTTTGAGAGGGGGCTATAATCCACACTTGGGGCTTGAAAATTGGTAGTTTAGTACTATTCTATAGTGTCATATACCCTGGTATAAGCCGCACCCTGACTTGAGGCCCATTCTATAAGCCTAATTTTTATTTGGGTTCTGGTATTAGCCGCGGCTTATACGAGAGAATTTACGGTAGTAGATATACGACTGTGGTAAGTGTGTTTTGAATTGAAGCTTGGACTCAAATTTTCTCTTGCAGGTGCGACAGAGTGGGTTCCTAAGTGGAAGAACAATGGCTGGAAAACATCAAGCGGCGGTGATGTGGTCAACAGGCAGGACTTCGAGAGGCTTGACAAGCTACTCTCTGATGGCAGCGTCAATGTGAAATTTGTAAGTATATTTGGTATATTATGAGTATTCTGTAGTGCAGATTTATTACATACTAAAGTCTCAAAGTATCGGTCCCTCCATACATTCATACAACCTCAGCGCAGACGTGTGGGCGGTGGACCTACCACCGCCAACTTGCCCTCCGGCCTGGTCCCTCTCTGGACATTTGGGGCTTGCTTTTCTCCCTTAAGTATCATAGGGGGAGGCCTCCAAAGCTCATCATCCCGGACCCAGCAAGGGCTTTTACCCCCGCTTACCCATGGGAGTAGGGAGGGCAGTACCTGCTGTAGTCGTCCTTGTACCTTGGCGATGGCTATCTCTGGACAGAGCCAACGCCCCATATGGCCCCTCCCCTGTAGAGTGGGGACTTTCATTATGAGGGCATGAAGGGGCAGAATAATTTTTAAATCGTGAGTCCCAAGGAGCAGGAGTACCCTTCCGTACCAGTAATGGGCATACTGAATTTATACAAAAGCTGGTATCCATGTGTATGTGGGCACAGGCTTACAGGCTTGCGTTTGTCATGGGATTCTCCCTCACCACGACTGAGTGATAAAGGCTATGGTTTATGGCTACTGGACCAGGCAAATAAAAGAAGACTTGATATCTTTCATAAACAGTTGGGACATTCCCAGGCAACGGGTTTCGCCGCTCCTCATAGATTTAATCATTCATCTCATAGAGCCGGCCTTTCATAGATGCAATCACTGTTGTGATGGCCTAGCAGCATATAAATGCCTATACTAGGGTAACTAGCAGTAACCCCATCAAACATGGCGGATCTTGTATGTAGAATAGAGAACTAAAGGGGGCATTTCACAGTATCTACCCCGGGGGGGGGGCACTCCCTATGTTGGACATACACATATGTGCGGCTGGCAAGGGTACTTTTTAGCGCGGCGACTAGTGAGTACTACTCGTGAGATGAGTAGACTAGTGTATGGTTCACAGTCGCCACGGTGTAAGGGATAGGGAGGCTTTGCAATCTATTTTTGTTTGTGGCTCCTCTGCTATGGACTAATCCTGCTCACTATTCTAATGTAATAACAACAGTGTGTGTACTTTACTTATCAGTGAAGGAATTTTCAGAATATATCTCATACTTTTGATTTTATTCGCAGATAAGACATTTCATCATTTGGAGCCCTATGGCAGATTAGCATTAGAGTATTTTAAGATTCAGAAATGCATCCCTGTAGCCTTTTTGTTTTAGAATTGTTCGTTTTGAAACTACTATATATATGTAGTACAGGTTTTATCTCAGTGGGTTATGGTACAATTGGATCATATCTTCTGTATTTGAACAAAGTATTCACTGTCAAAGATCTCTATGGAGAAATCAGTGCTAAAGTGTGTTGCCATATGTGCATTTTTGTAAATCAGAGGAGGTTGAAGTGTAAGGCCACCTTGTGGAACTGCTACATTCTTTTCTGTGTAAAATTTTTAGTTTACATTGAAATAATGCTATCTCAGAATATGTATCTACTATTGGTGATGAAAGATTAATTTGATTACTCCTTTCATTATATAAACGATTTTGTGGAATACTGAAAACATGTATGTACACCAGGGTACTTACACTGTGCTCCCCCTCTAAAGAGAGGTGTAGTGATCCGGCTTGCTGACCACTGGCCCGTGACGAGGTACAGACTATTACAAGTGATTGGCAGTTGGATGTGTGTGTGGGGGGGGGGGGGGGGGAGAAGGGGGGGGGGCAGAGCAGGCTCCTGGCAATCTGAGACAGTGTACACTCATAATGACACACCTGTTGACTATGGCATTGAACATTGAATAAGACAGGTCCCTGTGGCAGCTGAGTGAGGTGCATGCAAAATGGACAGTCTACAGACTATTAGTACTTAGCTGCAGTGGGTAGTTTAGGTTGAATGTGTGCTATATACTACCAAAAGCCCAGATGATAGTATGCCCTATCTGTCTCACCAACTCAAACTAGAAACAAGATTACAAGTCGCCGCGCCATGTCTCACAGGACTATTCTCTACTATTGTATTAAAATCTACAACACTATGGTTTTATTCAGCCAAATGTCCCTACCAAGCCTCTGGTTTCAGCCCAAAATGTCCCTAGCAAGGGTCTACTTTTGAGCAAAATGTCCCTAGCAAGGGTCAACTTTCAGCAAAATACCCCGATTCAAGTGGAAAATTCAGAAATTTTCATGAATATTTCCCCAGTTTTCATGAAAATAGCATGAACAAAATTCAAATCTTCTCCCAAACAAGGTCAATTTAAGATATTTTGTGCAAAATCTAAGACTGTTATGTCAAAAGTTCCCTAGCAAGGGTAGGGTTTTGAAGAAAAAACCCGCGATTGAGGGCCCTAGCAAGGGTAAGGTTAGTCGGGGGTTCAGCCAAACACCCGTATCAAAAAAATTGAAGTGCCCCCCCCCCCCCCGGGTATCTACTGATTTGAGTAATTAAAGCGGCACAGCCGCGTTTTCGGTATCGCCCAAAAAGCCATGACACATACAGGGGAGCTTGATGTATTGCTTTTACAATCCGCCTTAAAAGTAATAAATCTCAACCATCCTCTATTCTAATTATGTGGAAATGAAGGGGAACATGTTGGCACACAATTTAATCCTCATATTTCTTTGCGAAACAGTGTATTATTATGGGAAAAATGGTAGTAAAGTCCTGATAAGACGTTTTTCTAAGACATTTTGAAGTATCGCAATATCTGGTGCATATTGCGAGAAATCATGAGAGTTTGTGCAAGCTGGCCCCAAACGCCCATGCCGTAAGTCTATGGTTTAGATATGGATACTGTAAACAGAACTGCTGACAAAGAGGTGGAGACAGTAGGAAAATGGTGGATGGCTAGGGAGAGACGAGTACATGTCTCACCATGGCGAGAAAATACCAAAATGGCTACTGTACAGGGAGACAATCGGTGCCCAGGGGGGGAGGCTGGCATGGTGCCAAGGTGCTGGCAGAGTATGTAGGGGAAGGTCCCGCCCAAGCTGTTCGCTGTAGGCGTTTTCTTTTGCGCCGCTTTTCTTGAACGTAGTTCAAGCAGTCTATATTGCTAAGTTGTTTAGATATGGTGTACATCATGCACAATCATCTCAACTAATAACTGTAGGCTGACATTTTCTAGAAGAGTAGTGTAGAGAGGTTCCAGATTTGTCAGTACTAGTAGCATTACCTCACTCCCCACTCGTGTGCATTAGAGCGTAGCCAGTGTACTATTGATACTCCCACATGGGCCACTTTTTGCACCACCCTCACAGATAGTCCCTTCACCTGGGGTTTCTATATGATGCCATAGGTTATCATAATTATTTTTGCCAATGAGATAAGGTCTCTGGCATCATTTTACAGGGATGCAAGTGTAATGGTTCGAGTTCTTATCTAACTTCGATCTAGTTCGAGAGATGTCAATATCAAGCAAAACCAGACAAGTTAGCTCGGGTTTATTTGGAGTTACATATGTTCGGAGTGGTGCTACAGGTATAGCTCGATTCTATTCAGGTGTTGTCCTGGCCGCAGCCAGTAACCAACTGAGCTCCCTACGCGGTCCCAGGTAGGGACTGGAGCAGCGAAGACTAGTGCTGCCACCACCCCGTAGTGGCCAGAGATCGAAGCGACCTCTGGTCCTACCGGTGGTAATCGCACCGATCAACCTGCCCTCTCGAATAGGGAGCAAACACTATATACAACGCTCCACGAGCCCCTACATAAGTCTTCAGGTTTTATCAGGATTTCCTGATTTCTGAAAATTTTGACTGATGTTTATTTTCCTTATACAAGTGGTAAAGAGGGTTGTTTGGAAGAATAGAACGCTTTTATATCAAGTAAATGTATGGCTTCCTGATTTTTGCCCATTCCTGATTTACATCCCTGATTTTAGTATACTTGCTTTTGAGGAGATTTTATCCAAATCTGAGCTATAAAATATAGTAAGCAGGGAAAGTCAGATTTCCTTAAATTGCTCAGAAACTTGTGTTTGAGGCCTCTTTGTGCAATATCCATGTGAAACTATATATCAATAGCTTTCACCTTATATAAACATTCTTTATGTAATTTGCTATTAACCCTTGTGGCTTTGCAAGTGTTTGTAGAAAATGTTTGCCCACAGGTAACCACCCTGTGATATAGCTATATATAGTGCTCCACTGCCCTGACCTACCACCCTACTGCAGGAGGGGGTCCATGTATGGGGAGCCTCCTATGGGGCTTTTCCTTTTATGATTCCTGTAATCCCAGCGCAAAGGGGTATCAAAACGTTGTGATGCATCTGGAAATTCAGTGTGGTAATGCTAGTACTAGGGTAACTCAGTTTGTTTACAGTAACAAGTAGTAGGGTAACTTCATTAGAAGTTAGCCTAGTACCCAACTTTTAGTTTTGGCTGATTTCTGTGTTGTCCAAGTAATGTAGTTACTCCAGGTCTACATTAGTATCCATACCCTAACTAAGATTCTGTAAAACTGTCATGAAGTAGAATAGTGTATTGAAACCATAGGGTGAGGAAAGTGTTCACACTTGTTTGTATATGACCCTTTATACTGGATGGGGTAACTGCCAGTTACCCTAGTACCTTCTGCACTGTGTATCTAACCAACTTTTTAATACCGTTCTAGACTTGAGTAATCAATCAGTCCACCTTGACAGCCATTCCCATCTGTGTAGGGGCCCAGACGCGGTACTGAAGGCCCCATGTGTGGGGTAGGTGGTGGTGGGGGGGGGGGGGTGCGATATATACCCTACGACATCTACGATGTCATTATGGCCAAGTGCATATACCTTATGTAACTACATAATTCGTGTAATACATGTACATTGTATAACATAAACTCTTGATCTGTTATCTCACTCTTTTAGGTATTTTAATTGCTGAACAAACACAAAAAACCCTGATTCTTGCAGACCCATAAAATGTACCATTTGTTTTTCAGTCTCATGTCGGTGGGCACTCAGGTGTCCACGGTAATGAGGCAGCTGACCGACTGGCTAATCAGGGAGCAAGATATTGAGAAGAGCTCGCCTTGATGTATATATGCCCTTTGTGCCTGTGGCCATGTCTACTAGGGCGGAAGACTGCTATGCATTGAAAAAAAATATTTAGATATTATACGCTAGATAGAAAGTAGATTAAGCGTTCATAACAGTCTACGCCAATTATATACTCATAAAACACATAGTTGAATTAAACTGACAGTATTTTTGCCAAGATCTGTATTTCTCAAGTGGACAGTGTTGTTACCCTTAGGTGTAGGGATGAGTTTAAAGTTGATGTTTAAAGGTGCTGCTGTTGTGTTCAACGAAATCAAAGGATGTCTAACTCCTGTTAATATTCCAAACTTCCAGTTAGTTGAAACAAAAATTTACACTAAGCGCAGCCCAATGTCTCAGTGCAATGTACCATTTTTTATGCACTGTGCACGTTTGAAGCATAGCCTGTGCTGCCGGTTCAGCCGCCTGGTGCTTGCTCTCTCTGCAAAACTTGCCAAAGAACCACTTATGATGAGTTACTTGCCTGGTTGTATTTGTAATATGATAAGATGTGCACCATGCCGTCCTCAGAGTTAGATATGTTTACCGTCATCATGTTTTTGCTCTGTATTACTTAAGCAAAGTTATGTTATGAATAAAAAAAATATGTTTGTGAAAAGTATGTGTTGTGTCGGTGTCTAATCTTGTTATTAGAAAGCACACCTTGAGTTAAAGGAGATGCTATAAGGAACAAGAACTTGGCCCCGTACGTAAGCCGCACCTTTTACAGAGGTACTATGGAAACTTTGTATTCTACTGAATGAATCTTTGAAATTCAAAAAGCGAGGTTGTTGCCAGGACCATTTATGCTGCTGTGGGAGGGGAGGGTGTAATATATTAAAATAATAGTCATTGATCTGCCCCTTCCGGATTAGGCAGTCCCATGAGATGGGGGTCCCACCTTTGGACATTGAACAAATCAATCAACCCCTTCTGGATTCGGAACAAACTCCTTTGTAGATTCAGCCTAAGATTGACAGACATTGAGTGACGCTCTTATATTTTAGCCCCATGTATAGGATAAATTCTCTTGCATAAGCCACGGCTTATACTAGAACCAAAGCCAAGGTGCGGCTTATTGAATGAGCCCAAAGTTAGGGTCCGGCTTATACGGGGCATATACACTTACAGAACAGTACTGTATAAGAGGGTACACTTTTCAATCCTTGGGTGCTGCTTATAGCTTCTCCCAAGTGTGCGGCTTCTACGAGAGAATTCACGGTAACATTTGGGACAAAAAAAGTTCTCATTTTCCCCATCATGCATACAATTCTCATGTAAATTTCTATGTTGAGAAACAATTTTACTTAAAAAGTCAAGTGAAATCGAGATTGATGTTAAAATTATTCTTGGCCAATCAAAAGTGAACACATAATTTCAGCTATTCAGACACCGTATTTCACAAGATCTCGGGATACCCATTGATTTTCTTGCTACAATTAAGCGAAAGCTATACTACCTTATTCGACGTGATTAACACACAGTGCGCCTAACAAAACTAAGGCTGCATAAAATTCAGTCAGCTTTGTGGACACATTTTGCAAATAGGTCCAATACATGTAATGGTTTCTTATATCTGCGTGGAAATATGGAAAAAAAATTAAAACGCACAGCACGTTTTTTCTCCCATACGGCCATTTTTGGACTTATTTTTATTAAGAGAGGAATGCGGCCGTTTTTGTTGGTTTTTTTTTTGGGGGGGGGGAGGGGGTGCGGACTGTACCTGTAAAGCTGATAATCAATTTTATGCAGCCTAAAAGGGCAGGTTTTACTTTTAGTCTTAAGGTCTGGGCTAAAAGGGGTATACATGTACATTTCATTTACCGTAAATTCTCTCGTATAAGCCGCGGCTAAGTCTTGGTGCAGCTTACACGAGGATATTTTAGACTATAAAACAGTTGAACTGGCAATCTTCAACCCCAGGTGAGGCTTAAACGAGACAATTTAAAGCAATACCGCATATCACTTATTTAACGTTGTCCAGAGATGTCAGTTGGGTATGGGCTCAACTTCTGAAATTTTTGGGTCTTAGCAAAGCACCCATTTCCCTTAATTTAATATACTAAAAGCACCCATCTCATCTTCATTTCAACCTGTTCCCCTCATTAAAACCCTTTAAAACCATCTCTAGATTGGATGGTGATAGAAAAACAATTAAAAGACTGCATTTGAATTTCAGCCAATCAGAAGCCAGCTTAGATTCATGTCCTCTGAAATGAGATTTCAGAGATCCTAGAAAAAGGCTAGAGGGCAGCACAAGGCATGCTTAATTTCACCTGATGAAGCCTGGACTATGCTCAGCCTTATGCTCCATAGAAGTAGAAAGGGCATGTTGTAAAGGTATCTATGATTAATGTAATTCCCTCTATCTATATTATGACTACACAATGGAAGAAGCCTCTGAGATGTCTGACTTTTGGGAAAGTTTGAACATCTGAAAATAGACAGACCTCTGAAGGTCTGACATCTCTGGTTGTCATAATGGCAACGTGTTATTATTATCATAAGCAGGTTTGACCCCAAAAACTCACTGAAAAATGACTGGTTTATGACTTGTTTTCAGGTACTTATGAAAATCAAATCCACTGTAGGTGTTGCACTCTACATTCGGACGCACTTCATGTTTTCATAAAGGAAGCAGAACAAGAGAAGTGATGCAGATAATTATTTTATTCTCACATCAAATATGGATACAATAGTTTTATTTTTTTCTCATCTCAAGATAATAACGTACTAAACAAAATCATGGATGCAGTGCAACATGCAATTCCACTATGCAGTGCTCTGAGAATAAATCTGCTGTAAAATCAGTAATGCTTTTTTCTGCATTTTCAAGGTGGCACATTTGGTCTGTTCTTTGTATCACCAACTCATTGCCAGTCCAGACAAAAGACAACTGTATTAGGCAGTTGATCAGGTTACACTTTAAGGAACGTGCAGAAAGTTGGTTATCATACTGTCTAGTTGAAAGATGGTAGAACGAATGAACACCAAACACTAAATATCCATCTTGCATTAAATCGAGTAATGCTTGGGGTATCATGTATTAGTGGAAGAAACACACTTACTACACTGCAGTGGTTGCATGGAAGGATTAAGAAAAAAATGAAATGATGCAGATTTTTTTTTTCTTTTGTAAGCGTCCTTTGTATGAGATGTATGATGCGCACAACAGGGTTACAGAAAGCTGGCATCCCAAATGGAATTGACGTCATAAAGAACATTAGTATGACCTTACATGGTGGAATAAAGTTTTGAACATAGAGATTTGTTATATCTAGGATATTATATAAATACTTTCCCATAGAGCCCCCCTAAGTTGAGGTTGGAGTCTACTAAAACGTATGGTTACATACATTCTCCTAGTACGAAAGCAGATTCTGCTATATCCGTACACATTTGGGGTAAGGTCAACCAACTACATGCTAGCCCGTGTTATTGACTCCACACACTTTTGTTGTCCTACGATGGTTCGGGTTATTATTATATTCACCAATTGCCATTATCCACGAGCAGCGTCCCTCGCTAGAAATACCACCAGACGAGTAAACTACGGTTGGAGCAATCAACAACAAAGTGATATGAATCAATTTGGTGGCATCGAATGGGCAAGTTACCATCCCTGCTGCACAAGAGAACCAAGGTGCTACTACAACGACGGTGCATGGTCAGCGCTGGCACAGCCACGTCTAATGGCAAATCATCATCACCGACTCTTATATATAGAAACTTCACATTGGAATCAAAAGGTGGTCTGATAACTTTTTAACACCTATGAAACAATTTTCCTAGGGCTGTGGGTTTTGTGGGAGAAATACAACTTAGAGGAGGATTACAACCATGTGAGTGTGGCCCGCCCTCGATGGCCTGGCGTGATGAGTGGTTGTGGTGGTGGTATGGGATTGACATTAAATTTACTGATGGAAGGAGGAAGAGGATCTCAACAACCATATGCATAAAAAATATGGCTAGACGTGAAATGATAATACACAAAAACCTCCAGAAAATGCGTATAAAATCTATGAATTCCAACTGATGCACTCCGGTAATCAATTAGTATTTATAGTATTCATTATAAACAGTCCTACTCACGATCACAGATAAATGTACTTTAATACACCTAGGACAGTTTTTACTTCTGTATATTCATTCTGTTTTTCTGGTTAAGCTGTGCCACTCGTTGGTTATATCTTGTTTCCATATCAATGACCGTTACATGTGCACAAAACATCAAATCTATTGCAGTCTGAACACTTTCCTATTAGCCTCTAAATAACCGGCTCCTTCATGATGTCGTGAGGTGTTAAAATAAACAAGGATATAACAATTTGCATTAAGAGAAGTGATAACAAAAAACAAAAAGGCGGCAGCCCGCCCGCATAGCGAGCGGTACTGCTTCACTCGGCACAAATAAAAGCAAACAGGTGGCGCAGTCCTCCAGGCGTTTTTGTTCAGCAGCAATACTTTACATGTTCATTTTCTCTGAGCTGCTTCTTCTTCGGTTGATGCATGTTGCTTAATGTCTTTTCACTGGACACTGTGGGCTGTCTACAACCACGTTGGTGACAGTTGCCATGGTTACTGTTGACACCTAAAGCAGTAAGCTAAGGGGGCTGAGGACTCCACAGCCTAGAATCAGGTGCTGCTGCTGTTGCTCGAAAAGAGAAAAGGCTGGTTCACATATTTTGTAGTAATAGTTCTCCGGACGCTTCAACAGATGGATCTTTACATCATATTGCAGCGCCGTTGTCCAGTTGTTTAAAAGTTATAATTTTCTCAGCGGCGGCTATGACTACATTGTTTTAACAATCGAGGAAGTTTGCCGCCATGAGGAGCTCAAGGGCAATCTCTGGGGAGATGGGGAATTCTGGTATCTCTGTAGAGCTGTTTGTGTAGCGCACTTTGTACGTGAAGTACATGCACACCTTCTGTAAAACGTGTGAACTGCAACAGATACAAAATTCAACTGTTATTGTATAGTCACATTTATATAGGATAAATGAGTTAAGAAATACGGACTCAGGGAGGTACACCATGTTGTGATGTCTCTTATCAGGAAAATGGAATGGGCGAAGGTGGGGGAGGGTGGTTACAAACTGTCCCTAATTGGAATTAAATAATGGGACTTGCTGAATAGAGTACTATAATACTTTAAATACTCTTATGGCCACATCAATTTACACTTGTATACCGGTATTTTGCAAGAGATTATTTTTGGTCAGAGAGCATTATATTATTAGTGGAATCAAATCACTTTTCCACCCGTCCTTCATTCACATTTTACAACAAATAACCACTTCTATACATGGACAAATCTTTATTCAAGATGAATACATGAAGAGAATTTTACTTACGGAATTTCCCTAAAGTTGATTTCATTCGTTTCATTTTCAGCAAACTGACCTGTAAAAACCAATGGCACAAGATAAGTCACAGTTGAAATAATTTCAGAGGGTCAATTAGTAAGGTACAGTCTATTAGCTGTGGTTATATGATGCAATAAGGTCACTTTGGGAACTAAACCGGTCATAACTTCTAAGGTATCCAATTGAAAAATTCACTTCTCTTCATGCATTAGAGACGGCATAATGCCTCAAACTCACTGGCTCTATATCATGCTCATTCATAATATGGGAAATGGCCTTATCATCAGGTAACACTGGTCAATGAATCGATAGGAAATATTCATGCATCATGATGCTATGTGCTACATGCATTATGTTAAGTAACAATCTATATATTAATCAACTCACCGGGTCCTGAGAGCATAGCCTTGATTGTTCCAGATGTTAGTGCGTGATCCCTTTTGACGATGAACTCATGCCCATCGGATGAGACTAGTTTAACATACATGGCGTCAGGGCCTTCACAGCCCCCGTACACCTTCTCATCCTCCCCCTTCTCTTCCTTTGGGTCGGGCATGCTGATGGTCAGCAACTGTGAGGGTAAAAAGTGGATAAAGTTAGAAGGCACATTAGAGTCCCCACTGCGGGGATGGAAGTTACTAACCCCAAAAATCCTTGGAAGTCTTCAAATGCAGGCCCAGATTAAATTTGAGGTTTTCTATTGGTACTTACAGGTCTCTGGGAACCTATAAGACTGAAATCAGGGGAAAACCTGACAGCTTTCCTCCTTGCTACTGATAACTTCGTCATCCACTAAGCCAGCACCATAATATACATCTATTACTAGAGTTAGGGTGCAGAGCCTTTGTTTTATCTAAGGCCGACACCCTTAAAAACATGTCCGTTTCCTGTCCAGAGGGTGGGATTTTTCAGACCCATGAGGGAGGGAGGGAAAATTCTTTTTTTGGAAAATATTTTTATTTGTCATGAACATCGTAAGCAGGGATGGCATGAATTTGCCATCACGTTCGAAGATTTAGTGATTGGAACCTGGGATTCTAGGCCAGACCAAATTTTTTTTAAAAAGGTGGTCTATGGATTTCCCGCACCATATTTTTGAAGATACAAATTTTTATTTTCTAAGAAAAAAAAGTATGTCAATGGGTTCCGCCCCCATCTTTTCTGAATATTTTGATTTTTTTTTTGCCAAGAGATACATGATCTATAGGTGGCAGATATGGTAGACCCCTCACTGGAAAGATAAAATTCTAGTCCACCTAATGCCAAACCACATCCTATACAATCGTTTTATCAGTTTGAGACACTAGATGGCGTCCTAGTTGACCCCTAGGCTACAGGGGCTACTCACCCACCCAGCCCCTGCAGCCCCATAGGCCTATTGAGGGGGCAGAAACACCTCTCACAATTATACTGTTTTGAAATTGAAAAACAGTTCCAAGAGCTTAGAAATCAGAGTTATGCAGAGAGAGACAGTGTATTTAGATATCCCATGAACAGAGATGTCAGTTGGGTATGGGCTCAACCTCTGAATTTTTTGGGTCTTAACAAAGTACCAATTTCCCTCAATTTATTATACTACTGTAAACTCCCGCGTATAAGACGCGTCCTCTACGCCAAACAAATGCCTGGGGGGGGGGGTCTTATAGGATTTTTTCAAGTTTGCGGTGCGTCTTATACGAGGGGTAATTTTACTATAGAAATGTACTGATCTTACAAATTTCATCCTTAAAATGTGCGTCTTATACGCGAAAATGCATGTGCTGGGTTTGGGGTGCGTCTTATACGCGCAGCGCGTCTTCTACGCGGGAGTTTACGGTAAAAGCACCCATCTCATCTTCATTTCAACCTGTTCTCCTCATTAAAACCTTTAAAACCATCTCTAGATTGGATGGTGATAGAAAAACAATTAAAAGACTTCATTTGAATTTCAGCCAATCAGAAGCCAGCCTAGATTCATGAGCTCTGAAATGAGATTATAGAGATCCTCTGATCTCTGAAAGGTGGTGTGTCTAGAAAAGGCTAGAGGGCAGCACAAGGTATACTTAATTTCACCTGCTGAAGCCTGAACTATGCTCAGCCTTATGCTCCAAAGAAGTAGAAAGGGCATGTTGTAAGGGTATCTACAATTAATGTAATTCCCTCTATCTATATTATGACCACAGGATGGAAGTAGCCTCTGAGATGTCAGACTTTTGGGAAAGTTTGAACATCTGAAAATAGACGGACCTCTGAAGGTCTGACATCTCTGCAATACACAACCACTATCACAGAGATTCTCCTCTAAATCAAAGGGGTTCATTAAAGAATACCCTGTACCGTAATCTCCCGCGTATAAGGCGCGTCTTATACGGGGGGTTTTAGTTCTCATTGGACCCACAAGGGGGACACCAAGACCTTTCTTTTGATATCTTACATGCCCCCTTGGTCAAAATAGGACAAAATGGGGCCCAGGAGGGCCCAATGTGGCCCAAGCTACCCATTGGTTTTTGAATTTTGAAAATTTATTCATTAGAACCAAAGTTATGAATTTTTCATTTTTTTGAGAATTTTCCAAAACTCTAGGTGCGCCTTATACGCAGGCTGCGCCTTATACGCGGGAGATTACGGTAATACACATCTAGTGGAATGGCTCTATTTCCCAGGCTATCCACATGGTCAGTGGTGGGATAGATGAGTGAGTGAGTAATAGATGTTTAACGCCATTTCAACAGCTGAGGTCATATTCATGGCGAGAACTGCATTACACAATTTTACAGAGGAATGTGTCAGTGCCCGCGCATATGTGCACCACACACATCCTGAGGGGATAGGAAAGAGGAGAAATAGACCCTTTTAAGTGGGCTAGGGAAGCCCTGGGATAGATGAGTACTTGGGCCAAGGCTACTAGTATGTTGCGGCTCCTACCATGAAACATTCACACCTTTTTGGTTTTGACTAAGTGAGTGGAGTCAGAGATGCCACTCAATGGCCGACAAAAACCTTTGGATACATTTTTCCGGGAATTTAACTTAATCTAATGCAGGTATCTTGGAGTGAAAACCAGGAATTCCTGGTAAACCAGGAAAAAGTGGCAGCACTGTCGGAGTAAGTAAGTATTTAACGCAATATCGACAGCTAAGGACATATTCATGGTGAGAAAACTATATTTGACATCACTTCCACACCATGGTACAATCACACCTATTTGACTTGCCTTTGGTCGACAGATTTCTCCATACCCCTGATTGATACTTCTGTTTACCTCGGCTATAAAGCGCACATTGAGTTCAGGAGTATCCGATAAGGCGCACCTGGGCTCTAATTTGCATATAAGGCACAGAGGCACAGAGGAGGTTACAAGGGTATATGGATCATTTGTCTCTGCTGGTGGACCAAAGTAGCAGTAGATTGAGAATGCACGACCTGGTGATGAGTAAGGACCTCACATAGTGTAGAGGTTGGGGTTTATTGACTTGGCCTCTTTTCCCATACCAACTGCAGTGACAGTGTATAGCAATAGGTAGCGTATTTACAGCAACACCCAATTACAAATACTGGGGTACTTTCTTTTTGGCCTATCTTTTTTTAACACAGGATGGGAATTGATAACACTGGTGAGAGGTGTCTATTTAAAAAGAAATATTATATGACCCACATGTTCATGCGTATTAATGTAATATTTGCTCTATAATCTACCATATTAGCTTGTTTAAGTGCCAGGATTTATTATCTACCATCTTGGCTAGGTTAAACGCCAGGGTCTTTAATCTACCACATTAGCCTGTCAACAAGGACCTGGGCGCTTGAAAGGGCCACTATGGATATATTCGACATAACTTCCTTAATGAAGTTAATGTAAAGCCAGGTCTGAGATTACTATCTAACTTCTAAGCCAAATATAGAATACATCCACGCCAAAGCGTGGAATGAACACAGTAGCAGATGACCGCTCTGGCCGGGAGCTACCCTTACACCTCCTGTAAACATTTCGTCGCCATGCCGGTCTTCCGCCCCAGGACCAATCATCTCCCTGTTCACTCGCCATATTGGATTTTTCCTCGCCATTCCTGGCAAAAATGATATCAGGATGCCTTAAATAAGGATCTAATCTAACACTGTACAGAGCAGGGCACCTCAAATCGCTTTTACAAACCTATTATAAAGCCATTTCGATGCTACATGTACTCCTCTAACCCCACCCATCCGCCATGTTTGTACTGTCTTGGCAGAGTCGCTAGAATGTAGAACAGCGGGTGGGTGGCCGCGAGATTTTGACAATCTGTCACGAGTATAACGCTGGCAAATTTTTTTGTAAGATAGTCTTTGTAGGTACACTTGTCACTCTGATTTTTGAGAGAGGGAGAGGTCAGATACTACATTTGGTTACTGGATGATGAGATACCCAAACATAAACAAAGTTTGACAAAGATCGGAGCCCTGTTGCAAAGTAAATTTTCCACACTTTTGCTTCCCTCATTCATCTGGAGATTACCATACCTGCTGAACACATTTGAATCCCCTTTCCTTCCCGTTCACTTCCTTGTTGCCAGTTTGCAGCCAAATCAGCTCGAAAGATCTATCGACTAGGGCCTACTATATTTACCTATGATAACACTTATTATAATGTATTAATACATTTGTAGTTATACCATAACCTGCAATTTTATGTGGTGTTGCTGTAAAAAAATTGTCAGCAGATCATATTCACTTGTTAATTAATGAGATAATCATAATGACATCTACCGGTACTAGAAAAGACAGTCTGACAGGACATATAAGGCTGAACAGGTTAACTTAATGCTCTGTTGCCTTAGATAAAACTGTGTATTGTGTACTGGATGAGGACTAATGGTGCAATAATGACTAACTGCCTGGTCATGTTCCAACAAGGTACATCCGATAGAAATTGTGTCAAGGTGTCAAATAGGTGCACCTGTCAATTCTGTCCCAGACTGTTTTCATCGCAACTCACAAAGTAGGCATAATCTTCCGAGGACTTCCGAGGCGACATCAAGTGATCACTAATTAACTCCAGAACAGACAAGGATCTTTGCAACGCTAGGGAAACCACAGAATCTAAGTAATAGATGAGGTCACAGTATTTTGAGTCAAAGACACCAGTTTCTGGAATGATGGTACCAAGGAACAATGATACCACTTGCCACTCCTGAGGTAGGCACTTGCATAAACCACTGCCGCGTCCGCGCTGCGTGTAGCGCCGTTACTGTTATCAAAACAACTTTCCATGCTGGTACATTACAAGCAGCAGATAATAGGGGCTGGAGGGCTTAATATTTGGGCTAGAATAAAAGTTAATATACCAAATTGAAGCTTAGAATTAGGCGATTACAATGAGAGGTGTATATTTGATGTCCATAGAATATTTCTGTATTGTCATAGTTTTTGAATTTATTTTTTATTTTCAAATGACCAAAATTAAGAAAAAAAAAAGGTTCGCCAAAGTTCACCTACATAGTTGTGTTTCTACATATCCTAAGTATATTCCCTGCAAATTTCAAGTCTGAAGGAATAAGCCCAACGAAGCCCCAGCCATAACAGTTTACCCTTGTCAATGCAGCTTCAGTGCAGGCAACCTAGTCCTAGACACTGGGACTATAGCATAGTATAGGGACTGAGCCATTCTATGGGCATAAGATAAAGTGTATATTATAGATATATTAACATCCCTTTGATGTTATTTTAAAAGAAATGGTGCTTATGATGCCTTCACACCCACTCACTATTCTGAGGGGTGTGAACACATCTAAGGAAATGCTCACTTTGATGCCTTCACACCCTCTCACACTTCTGAGGGGTGTAAAACACATCTAAGGGAAATGCTGTTATCTTTTACATTTGTTCTATTATGCTGTAGTGTATTAGTAAAGCATGTCTCCCCTTCGAATTCCGGGGGATTAATTATTGAGTGGCTCCTATGGAGCCCCTCTATTCAACATGGTAGTATCAAAATGAAAGCTGTACTATACTGGCCCACAGTAATAATTGACCTTCTCTTCTAGGTCAAATTTATTCAGAAATGGACATATACTTCTAGGTCAAAGGTCAATGTACACAAACACATTGACTTTTGACAAAGACATTTATTAGTCCAGACCCTAGTTAAGAAGTTATCTACAATGTACCTTTCCCTGGTAATCCGCATTTTGACTTGCCCTATTTCAACTAGGTTGATCTATTTATGAACTGACCTTATTTTACTAGGTCAAAGGTCAATACACACAAACTTGATAGGTATCAAAATATGTACCTCTTGCTGTTGGTGCTTCATGCAAAAAATCAGTGTTATATCTGCAATTTCCTATGAATTGCGAGAAAACAATGTGATTAATTAGGTCATGCATGGATTAATCAGGTCAAAGGTCAAAGGTCAAACTTAAGGTCAAGATATATAACATGCATGAGAATTCTGATAAATGAGAATACATTAGGGAGCATACAGATTCTCATCTCAACAGGTCCATTGTGTTCAGGTACTTAGCTATGTTTTGGCTTCATAGCCTGACCTTGAAGGTCAAAGGTCAATTATAGGTTCATAGAGGTTGACCTTAATATCATACATTATCATTTATCAGTAGGATGAATGTTAATTCTGATGGCAAGTACACAAATTATGAAAAACCTCTGGTAGTTATCATAGTTTGAACAAATTGACCTAGTTAATTAGGTCAAAGGTCAATCATAAATAGGTCACAGGTCAAATGGGCATAGAGAAACAAGGGCACGATATCTGAATAATATATACTGAAAATTTCATGCAAAAATATGAATTATTGACTGAGTTATGTTAAAAAAACCTCTTTCCTCTGTCTATTCTGGCCCTATCTGGATTCCATTTTGATAACAGTCCTCTTATCAGCTTAACCATTGTGTCAATGGGGATCAAGTGTCCATCAATTTTGGACCTTAGATTAAGATTGCTTGGGAACTATATACAGTAGAAAGACAATCTAAACAGATCTGAAAAGCTGGCAATGAGCTCTACAGGACAGGGCCCATAATCAAATGTTTCAAACAATTAAAAAAATTTATGCAAGTCCCTACCTGAGGAACGATGGTACCATTTAAAAGGAATGATGGTACCATGCCCCTGCATGTATATGTCTCATCTGTCCTCATTAACCCATTGAGGGCTAGCATCGACTATAGTCGACACCATGGTAGGCCTAGCATCGACTATAGTCGACACCATGGCAGGCCTAGCGTCGACTATAGTCGATGCCAGTTATATAGGATTAGTATAGGAATTGAAAATAGGCTCGTCCTTTAGGAACTATACTTTTTTCAGAGGCCGTCCCCATGGCCAGGGCAACAATTTTTGCTCTGCCCTTAAAGGGTTAATGATTTAATACTTGATATTGTAGAGCATGGAAGTGGGTGGAGTTGATAAAAATAATGATAAAAAATGATGAAAGAAAAATCTTTATTTCTTCTTCTTGAATTTGTTTTATATCCATTCATTGCTATCCACTACAATAATGACACTGACTCCCATTTAGATCTACTTGATTAAAAAAAATACTATAGGGTTTAGGCCTAATTTGTTACATTTTTGCCGAGACAGCCAAATAAAACCCATTTTCAAATAACAGATGCATAAAACATGATCAAGGACATGATAGAGACAATTTGGGGGCCCTTGATGGGGGGGGGGGGGTCCCCATGTCACATGTCGATTTTAAGAAAGGCCAATGCCAATGTCACTAAGCAAAAACCCATGTCACTAGTGTCACTAACATAGCTGATTCAATTAGACCTATATTTATGGGGCTTATTTCAACTCAGGGAGTGGTCATTATTCATCAACAGAGGGGTGTTGAGAAACCTTTTAGCTCCCCCTTGGCAGCATTCATAATTTTTTGTTCCCCCCTCCCTGTACGCCGGTGTCATGGAAAATATTCACACCTCTATTTGATCTATACCGTAATCTCCTGCGTAGAAGACGCGCTGCGCGTATAAGATGCACCCCAAACTTAGCAAATGCATTTTCGCATAAAATGTCACAGGTGAAGGACTCAGTCCTAAGGAACAGGCTTCAATGTCAAATGTCAACTGTCAATTGACAAGTGGTCAGTGATAGTATGAAGCTACTGACATATTTTGATTAGTTACTGACAAATAGTGACTAAGTAGTGATATATTTGGGC
The DNA here is from genome assembly GCA_949317995.1 of Acholoe squamosa. Lineage (NCBI taxonomy): Eukaryota > Metazoa > Annelida > Polychaeta > Phyllodocida > Polynoidae > Acholoe > Acholoe squamosa. Next base: position 19,081,247 of record OX439036.1, read on the forward strand.
TGATTGCTGACAAATAGTGACTAAGTACTGACATGTTTTAACTAAGTGCTGAAAAACAGTGACTATTACTGACATATTATGACTATTTGCTGACAAATAGTGACTAATTACTGATATATTTTGACTAATTGCCAACAAATAATGATTAGGCACTGACATTTTAACAAGACAGTGTAAGTTCAACACGGGCCTCCCTAGCCCACTTAAAAGGGTCTATTTCTCCTCTTTCCTATCCCCTCGGGATGTGTGTGGTGCACATATGCGCGGGCACTGACACATTCCCCTGTGAAATTGTGTAATGTAATTCTCGCCATGAATATGACCTTAGTTGTCGAAATGGCGTTAAACATCTATTACTCACTCACTGTAAGTTCAACACACATTTTTTACAGTGTAGGAATAACAAAGTACTGACATACCGGTACATTGACTTATTGCCGACAAAATGTGAGTAAATACTGACATATTGACTAATTGCTGACAAATTGCGAGTAATTACTGACATATATTGACTAATTGCTGACAAATTTTGAGTAATTACTGACATATATGGACTAAGTGTTGTTATATAATGACTAAGTACTGGCATATATTGACTGATTGCTGACAAATAGTGAGTAAATACTGTCATATATTGACTAATTGCTGACAAATTGTGAGTAAATACTGATATATATATTGACTATTTGCTGACAAATAGTGAGTAATTACTAATATATATTGAATCATTGCTGACAAATAGTGAGCAAATACTAACATAGACTAATTGCTGACAAATAGTGAGCAATTACTAACATATATTGACTAAATACTGATAAAATGTAAGTAACTACTACCATGTATTGACTAATTGCTGACGAATAGTGAACAATTACTAACATATATTAACTAATTGCTGACAAATAGTCCATAGATACTGACATATTTTGACAAATATCAGTCAAGACAGGATGCACAATTGAATCAATGGCTATTTCTCTGTTATATATTGACTAATTGCTGACAGGTTATGAGTAAATAGTGTCATGTATTGATAATTGCTGATAGTCACTATATATACATATATATATATATATATATATATATATATATATATATATATATATATATATAGTGACTAAGTACTGACATATATTGATTAATTACTGACAAATAGTGAGTAATTACTAATATATATTGACTAATTGCTGATAAATGGCGAGTAATTACTGACATATATTGACTAATATCTGACAAATTGTGAGTAGTTACTGACATATGTAGACTAAGTGTTATGAAATTAAGCAAAATAAAATTTTGGACTGGGACAAATTTTTGTCAAAACCCCAAATAGGTGTCAGTAGTGTATAATTGCAAGCATATGAATTCTATAAGGGAGCAATGACACACATCTATACATATGGAAAAGTACGAAGATACTGGATAATTATGCTAATTATGCAAATAATATGCATGGATATGGAATGTTTGGTATCAATCTGGGGTGTTTCGTCCCCCTAAAGAACATACCCCCCTAAAAAATTTGTTTCAGAAAAGAATAAGCGAAATAATTTTTTTAACTAGCGGCCTTTTCGGCCTGGGCCGGTCCACCTGCGCCCTACCTCCTGCCAAAACCTATCTGTTTTAAGTGTCACCGGCGAAAAAAAGGGCAGGTTTGAGGTAGGAATGGATCGAAATATAGGCTTTTTTGGGACGCAGGGGCAGACGCCAGTCCAGGCACTGGCAGAGAGGTCCAAGAACTGGCAGTTTTACAAAATAAATCGTATCTCCCTTAATAATAGGAGTTTCCCATAGTGTGACCTATAGATAAAGGGTAGCTCGAGCTGGCGAACGTCATGGCGGTCTTTATTTTCAGATCTGCACAATGGGAACAAAGTTATCAATGTTTTAAAGCTATGACATCACAAAAATGGCCATAACTTTCCACCAAATCGTCATAGGAAAAAAATTCAAACAGCTATGGACTCCTCTGGAAAATCGTTTTTCTCTCGGAACCCTATTATCGCCCAACGATGTCTCTCTGTCTTCAGGCCATTTTGGCAAACAAGGACGAGTTGTGATAATAATCCATGTGTACTGCGACAATAAAGCAAGTTTCCGTTCAAATAACAACACATTTAGGCCAAAAACACTGACATCGGCAACAACAACATTTTCGCTGGTACCGCGGTCCTGCAGCGGTACCAGCGAAGTGGCTTCTGGCTGTGTTCGTAAACACCTGAAAGCCTGGTGGTCTACTACTCGTCGAATATGCGACAAAATGAATGAAATACTGCATAATTGTCACAGATATAATGTTTTATTGTCACAACTCATCAGTTTTTATCGCAGGAAACCGGAAAATTGAATTACTCGCTCATATGAGATGGCTAACATGCTGTCCATACAGAAGGGTTTACGAATGACCCAGCGAACACGTGGCTTTCTGGCGCGAAGAAACTGGGTCAGGCCCGGTCAGGCCACTACCAACAGCCAATCAAATGGCGAGTATGCATGAGGGTGACGGATCACGCCACTCCGTCAGCCAATTAAAGACGGGGACGCACGGTCAATGCGTCCTGCGTCCGGCTGGGTAAACTGCCATAAATCGACCATCTATCAGCAGCGGGATCACCAGTTAGTCAGTGATAGACTAATTGCTGACAAATAGTGCACAAGTACTGACTGATTTGGCTCATTGCTGACAAATATTATTTACTCACAATCTGTCAGCAAATAGTCAATATATATAACAGAGAAATAGCCATTGATTCAATTGTGCATCTTGCCTTGACTGGTATTTGTCAAAATATATCAGTGGGGCCTGGGGGTGTGGATGGGGGGGTCCCCCATGTCACATGTCGATTTTAAAAAATGGTCATGGCACTTGTCACTTAAATCCCCATGTCCCATGTCACCTCTAAGAGCGTAGCATGCCAGTTCTTGGACCTCTCTGCCAGTGCCTGGACTGGCGTCTGCCCCCGCGTCCCAAAAAAGCCTATATTTCGATCCATTCCTACCTCAAACCTGCCCTTTTTCGCCGGTGACACTTAAAACAGATAGGTTTTGGCAGGAGGTAGGGCGCAGGTGGACCGGCCCAGGCCGAAAAGGCCGCTAGTTAAAAAAATTATTTCGCTTATTCTTTTCTGAAACAAATTTTTTAGGGGGGTATGTTCTTTAGGGGGACGAAACACCCCAGATTGATACCAAACATTCCATATCCATGCATATTATTTGCATAATTAGCATAATTATCCAGTATCTTCGTACTTTTCCATATGTATAGATGTGTGTCATTGCTCCCTTATAGAATTCATATGCTTGCAATTATACACTACTGACACCTATTTGGGGTTTTGACAAAAATTTGTCCCAGTCCAAAATTTTATTTTGCTTAATTTCATAACACTTAGTCTACATATGTCAGTAACTACTCACAATTTGTCAGATATTAGTCAATATATGTCAGTAATTACTCACCATTTATCAGCAATTAGTCAATATATACTAGTTATTACTCACTATTTGTCAGTAATTAATCAATATATGTCAGTACTTAGTCACTCTATAACATATATATCAGTATTTACTCACAGTTTGTCAGCAATTAGTCAAAATATGTCAGTATCTATGGACTATTTTTCAGCAATTACTTAATAATATTACCGTAATCACCCACGTAGAAGACGCGCTGCGCGTATAAGACGCACCCCAAACTTAGCACATGCATTTTCGCGTATAAGACGCACATTTTAAGGGTGATTTTTGTCAATCCAGTACTGTTCTATAGTAAAATTACCCCTCGTATAAGACGCACACCCAACTTGAAAAAATCCTATAAGGCATTTGTTTGGCGTAGAGGACGCGTCTTATACGCGGGAGTTTACGGTATATTGTAGTAAGTATTCACTATTTGTCAGCAAATAGTCAAAACGTGGTAGTAATTACTTACATTTTGTCAGCATTTAGTCAATATGTTAGTAATTGTTAACTATTTGTCAGCAATTAGTCAATATATGACAGTAGTTACTCACTATTTGTCAGCAATCAGTCAATATATGCCAGTACTTAGTCATTATATGTCAGTAATTACTCAAAATCTGTCAGATATTAGTCAATATATATCGGTAATTACTCACAATTTGTCAGCAAATAGTCAATATATATCAGTATTTACTCACAATTTATCAGCAATTAGTCTATCACTGACTAACTGCTGATAGATGGTCGATTTATGGCAGTTTACCCAGCCGGACGCAGGATGCATTGACCGTGCGTCCTGACGGGAAGCACTGGGCTGTGGTAAACTAACATAAATCGCCCATCTATCAGCAGTTAGTCAGTGCTATTAGTGCTATTTACTGATACAATAGCACAGGTCGACTCATGGGAAGTTGGACTGTCCGATTCCGTGTGCAATCGACGTCCCATGTGAGTGCAATGGAACAGGCTAGAGCCTGTTCCAATAAGACGCACATTTTAAGGCTCAAATTTGTAAATTCAATACATTTCTATAGTAAAATTACCCCTCGTATAAGACGCACCCCCAATTTCAATACATCCTATAAGACTCCCCAGCATTTTGTTTGGCGTAGAGGACGCGTCTTATACGTGGGAGATTACGGTAGTAGCGGGCTGGCTTTTTTTCCTAATAATAAGAGGCCATTTTTTTTTATGGCCTCCCCTCTCAAGAGGGGTCCAATTTTTTTACACCCCCTTCAAAGAAACCACCCCCTCCCTCAATAATGACCACTCTCTTACAAGGTCATGGTGATGTTCAGTGACACCTTGAAAAAATTGTTGTTGGACAAGCCTAAGGCTAAGGAAAGGAGTAATGGGGGTCTGTGATCCCCCAGGGTAATTTTGAAGATTTGGGATCCCAAACGGGTGTATTTTGAAGCCTTCTGAGGATTGCTGAGGCCTTTTCTGTGCCATATTTTTCATGTCACTAAGCCCCATGTCACATATCGGTTTTAAGAAATGGCTCTGTCACATGTCACTAGCATGGCCATGTCCCATGTCAATTTAAAGAAATGGCAATGTCACCATGTCGATTTAAAGAAATGGCCATGTCACTTGTGAAGTAATGTCGAATTTAGGGAGTGGCCATTATTTATCAACAGGGGGGCTGGTGGGTTTACGCGCGGATGCGCGAAAATTTTTTACGCCCCCCCTCAACAGCAGTAAAAAATTTTGCGCCCCCCCCCCCCCGCGCCGGAGAGTTTTCGCGCCCCCTCTTTGATCTATAGTAGCGCGCTGGCTTTTTTGCTAAAAAGAGGGTAAATTTTTTTAGCCGCCCCCTCAAGAGGGGTCAAAATTTTTTTAAGCCCTCCCCTCGAGAGGGGTCAGAATTTTTTATGCCCCCCCACCTCAAATCCACCACCCCCCTGTTGATAATAAATGACCACTCCCTTAGGCTTAGGCCTTAGGGGTCTAGGGCCATTCGTCTGGACGAAAAGCAAGGATTTGTTTACAGGGGGCGCCACTACGCACCTAGAGCAGACATACTTTGGAGGTGAATAACAAAGCAGTGCTCACCATTGGCAGTTATGGGGGTGCATCATGGGGTTGCAACAAATGTTATTTTTCTCTTAAACTATTTCATCAAATTACTTTAGACTTTTAGCGAGTCACCTTAAGATATAAGTGGATATTGTGTGTGAATATGAAGCAGTTCCCCTCAGTAGATTTTGATAGAAAGAATTTTGAAATCATTACTCCCTTGCACTTTTCACCTGCCAATCCCGCACAATCCACACCCTGACTTTCCTAAATACTTAATGTCAGTTCTACTCATAATTCCTTCACTAAACTTTCAGCGAGGTACCATCAATTGGTAAACTAATGGTTTCTGAAGTTTGAAAGCATTCTGACCAGGGGAAGTAGCGAAATAATCAAATTAAGTTAATGGTTAGTACCAGCCTTGCAGCTACCCTATGGGGCTGTTGTGCGAGGATTCACCTCCATTAAATGGAGGTGCTACCAGTTGCAACGAGGTGCAGACAACTTTCCCTTCATTTAGCTTGCTTTTCGTCCAGACGAATAATTTGGAAATGGTACCATCATTCCTTCTTGATGGTACCATCATTCCTAAAAGCATGGTACCATCATTCTGGTAAATCGTTCTGGTAACATCGTTCCTTGGTACCATCGTTCATGTAATCAAGACACCCACGTCTTCCTGCAAAGAATGACAGGGCTTCGTTCTAGTACCGTCCACCCACCATGTGAAGTGGAGAAGCGTCATGACAAGTGAAGTGAGCACGAGTTCCATTTTTTAGCACAAGGAAAGCCGGTGTTTAATTATTATATGGATGTTCTTGTAATTCATTTCTTAGCAATACAAGGAGTACAGCGAAAGCTGCACTTCTTACTCATACATGAATGATGTTTTAAAACAGTTCTGATTAACGAAATAAACACAAACTTGATTGCATCTTCGACTCGCAATCCAAGCTACATCCGTGTCTCAACAAATCCATGCTGGGGTGATGGCACCACTATCCTCCTCCACAAATATCATTTTTAGACTATTTTACAGGATCCTGACACCATATATAAGTCAATCACCAAAAGAAAAAGGCTTTTAACTATGCCTTAATGAAGAAAGATTTGCATTACGCACCTGAAAACTGGTATTATGAAGGGGGTTTTTACTCCACTTTTGGGGTTCTAGGATCGTCCTTGCCAACGCACTGTGCCCAACAAAGAAGTTACGTCGTTTATCGCGAGGTTTCACGTGAACACATGTTCAGACGCTCGACAAGAGATGGCGCCACTGTTTTCGCGCGCTCCCCGTAATCCCTACACCGAAACCCGCTGGCGCTCTCCGTGCCTAGTGGCCGCTGAATCCGGGCGCTGTGAAGCACGGACGTACGTAATCCCTTTCGGGGAGAAACGGTATGAAAGTAGCGGAATTGGGGTGTGGGGAATTTCGAAGGGGGCAAATTTTCTGAATGATAGTTGTCCAGTTGTGAGAGCTTGTGAATTGTGTCTTTTTCTTCTTTTTTTTTTTTCATTTGCATTGTTTTTTGTTCTACTCCCCACCTCTCAAAAAAAAAAATGGTGATAATTTTTTAACAACAGGGGGGGGGGGGGGGGCTGGTGGGTTTGAGGGGGGATCAGAATTTTTTGCGACCCCTTGACTAGGGAGGGGGTCAGAATCAGCGAAAACAGCGAAAAAGCCTGCAAGTTACTATAGGTTAAAAGGGCGTATTCGCATGCATTTTTCGCCTCCCGAGAGAGGGGAGGGCGAAAAAATTGCGACCCATTGAGAGAGGGGGGCGAATTTTTTTTGCGTGTCCGCACGCAAACCCACCAACCCCCTCTGTTGTTAAAAAATGATCACTCCCTAAAGCAATCATGAACTACTGAATATTAAAAAAAGGTTAATTAAGTTTAGACCCCTCTTTTTCAAAATGTCCCCCCCCCCCCCACCCATCCACCAAATCAATGACTGCTCAATAGGCCTAGGGGTGGTGGATTTTTTAGTGGAACCACGCCACGTGTTGAATCCCCCCTATCCCCTTGACTTGTTACCCCTTATAGCGGGGCAAATTTCAACCAAAAAGTAGCCCTTTTGGCAGCAATCACCATTAAGGGAGTGATCATTTTTTAACAACATGGGGGGGGGGCTGATGGTTTTGCGCGTGGATGCGCGGAAAAATTCTGACCCCCCCCCCTCTTGATGGGGCAAAATTGACATTATAAGGGCCTAAAATCAGGCGCGAATGTGCCCTTTTGCCCTATAGTAACACGCGGGATTTTCCACTGAAAACAGGTGAAATTATTTTGACCCCCCCATCAGAGGGGGTGAAGAAATTCTGACCCCTCCCTGGTCAAGTGGTTGAAAAACTCTGACCCCCCACCTCAAACCCACCAGCCCCCCCCCCCTGTTGTGATCACTCCCTACGTACTTTCATTTTTGTTTACAGTAAAAATTCCAGATGAAATCTTGTACCCCTTTGATCGGTATCCCTTAAAAAAATGAAGAGGGGGGGGGGTCCCACTCCCCATGACCAAGCATGACAAGGGGGGGGAGGGGGGGTCATGGACTGTATGACATCATGTCATCAAAAAATCAAAAGTTGCTTAAGTTTTAACAAGAAAAAAAAGATTTGTAAAGGTAGGGAAGTTTAATGCATTCATCTGATATGAAATACCAATACAGGCATGCTTTCCTCAGACATCCCACTCAAAGAGTATCACTCCCATCAATGTCAGTGTTGGTTGACTAGGCCTACTCTATCCTACCTCTAACCCAGGCCCCGTAACACTTTGAAATACCCTTTTAGTTGGACACTTTTTACCATACATAGGACCCTATGTATAGGTTGATCCCTGCAGGTAAGAAGCTCCCTGACCATAAGAATTTGGTAGAAAGCTTCAAAATGACCCAAATTCTATTCTATATGATATATTTCACAATTCAAAAACCCATTGGTAACTTAAGGATTTCTCATTACTTATCAAGGGGCCCAAGGGCAGTAGTAGTATAATAGATGGTCTTTTCTGAATATTATCCAGAAAAGACCATCATATTTGGATTATCCAGAGAAGACCTCCTATTTTTAGATTATTTATAAAAGAGGTCGTTTATAGATATATTTAATTTATCTATAAAAGAGGTCGTTTATAGATATATTTAATTTATCTATAAAAGAGGTCGTTTATAGATATATTTAATTTATCTATAAAAGAGGTCGTTTATAGATATATTTAGATTATTCATAAAAGAGGTCGTTTATAGATATATTTAGAATAGGATTATTTTAGAAATAGTAATTATATCACTTTAGGTTTTAAATACAAAAGAGAGGTCAAGTGGTTCTCATGTCACAAGGTTTTTAGCTGAGCTTTCGGTACAGAGGAATGAACTGAGTGTACCAAGGATTGAAGCAGGATTGAAGGAGGATTGAAACAAGGAGGATTGAAGGAGGATTGAAGGAGGATTGAAGGAGGATTGAAGGATTGAAGGAGGATTGTGGAACACATTCAATTCCAGATCAGCGCTCTAAGGAACGGTGGCAGACACGCTTCAACCAACAGTGGGAGCATCAACCAACAATGGGAGCATCAACCGTTCTGCTTCAACCAACTGATGGGAGCAGACACGCTTCAACCATCATCCGTTCTAAGTTGACAAGGTCGGAAGAACTGTTGTGATTTTGTCACTGGAGCTAGTACCTGAAGCTACAGACGTGGAGGTTCGTGACATGAGGGCCGGACCTCTCCAATTAACCCCAGACATTGCGTTCCTTATATACTCCACCTCAGCAGTGAAATCATAAATGTGGTGTTACACTTTTAAGTCTATGAACAAATAGACATTTAGTTTAAGAAGATATAGATTTTTTTCATCAGTTTGAGTGATTTAGGGACAGAGTTTTTTCTCCTCTATTTTTTGATATATTTCATTGATATCAGCAAAGAATATTTGCTGAGTTATTAGAGGAATTTACAGCGGTAGTTTATATTGAAACGATAGATTTTTATTCAAAACGCGGATTTTTTGTCCCCCTCTACCGAGAACAATACGAACTATTTCTAGCATGATGTAGGTTATGTGGAACTAAATTATTACATGTATAATGCTCTTTTTCTTTGTATTTTCTTTAGCAGTTTTAAAGATCCATGTATAGAGCTTTTTCTTTTTATTGTTTAATATATTTCACTGATATCAGTAAAGAATATTTGCCGAGTTATTAGAGGAATTCACAGCGGTAGTTTACAATTGAAATGATAGATTTTCATTCAAAACGCGGATTTTTTGTCCCCCTCTACCGAGAATAATATGAACTATCTCTGGTATGATGTAGGTTATGTGGAACTAAATTATTTATTTACTTTTTGATATCATTAAAAACATACAGTCCATTAAACGATAAGGAGGGTCTTTAAACATATGATCCACACCCATGCTACTGAGTAACAGAGAAAAACTCAAAAACTTCTTAATGATGCACCTATAGCCCCAACCCATGAATAAAAGTGTACCAAGTTGCTCCTACTCGAGTGTTGGCATTAATAGAAACAGCTCAAATTATCATTGCTTATAGGCTTTATTATAAGCTACTGAAATATATAGTCCATTAAACGATAAGCCTCCTATTTTTTTAGATTATTTATAAAAAGTGTTCGTTTATAGATTATTTAGAATCCAGATAAGATCTGCTCGTTCATAATATATATTAAGAATCCAGATAAGATATGCTCGTTCATAATATATATTAAGAATCCAGATAAGATATGCTGGTTCATAAGATATATTTAGAATCCAGATAAGATATGCTCGTTCATAAGATATATTTAGAATCTAGATAAGATCCGTTTTTTTTAGAAAATTAAGAATAAGAACAAACTCAATGTTGATATCTTTATGCTTTATGTAGCTTTTATATATATATTAAATCAGACCAAAGGTTTATAGCTATGATATATTTAGTTTAACTATTATTACTGTTTGTAATAAGCCTTGATACAGATGGGGACCAAAATAGTATTTCACACTCTTGAACTCTAGTTTTCTCAACTCGCTTAATGTGGTACGCCTATACATCTTGTAAGTAAAAAGAAAATATTCCAAGCTTATTGGAGAAATATTCCAGTTTTTCAAAGTGTCCTATATAAGGGTTAGAAATGCATCATTAACAGCATAAAACCTAAAAAAACCACTTTAACTGTAATGTACTACGTATCTAGAGGCTCCTGATGTAAAAAAATAGTACCGCCCTCCGGAGAGGAGAGGTGAGGAGAAACTAAACTATGTGAAATAGACTGCAACCCTCAAGTTTTAAACACCTATTTTCGCTATTATATAATAAGAATAATGCAGGCTGAACGAGCTTGAAAATGCCTGGAAACATGTTAATTTTATTTTTTCATCAAGGTCTATGTTAATAAGAAAACCAGTTACTGGGGTATAGATATCTTAAACACAGCACTAAATGAAATCAATGTATATTATAATGTAATATTAATCTCAGTGCTAGGTGACATGGTATGTACAGGTAAACATCACGATTGTTAGGAGTCTCTCTATAGTTTTTAGTTCAGCACTAAATGAAATCAATGTATATTATAATGTGATATAAATCTTAGTGCTAGGTGACATGGTATGAACAGGCAAACATCACGATTGTTAGGAGTTTCTCTATAGTTTTTAGTTCAGCACTAAATGAAATCAATGTATATTATAATGTGATATCAATCTTAGTGCTAGGTGATATGGTATGTACAGGCAAACATCACGACTGTTAGGAGTCTCTACAGTTTTTAGTTCAGTTAACAGCTTTTCTTAAACACATGCTGTTGAAATTCCCAAACCTTTGTCACAGAGTTAGATATGTGAAAAACATTACTAAATGAAATTAATGTATATTATAATGTAATATCAATTTCAGTGCTAGGTGACACGGTATGTACAGGCAAATATTACAACTGTCAGGAGTCTTTCTATAGTTTTAGTTCAGTTTACATTTTTTTAAAACACAGGCTGTTGAAATTCCAAAACCTTTGTTGGAATCACAAACAAAATGTTACCACCTGTATCAATACCGAGACATTAATTTGCTTAAACTATAACTATATACGTAATTAAAAAGTTAAAATTATGTCTTTTATTTTTTTATTTATTCTTTACATTTTTTTAAACAACTGTTTATATGCTTCCAGCAGAGTTTAGTAGTTAAAGGTGTACACTCTAAAAAATGCGTTTTAACTAAAACATATTTTACCTCATACACTTTTTGGTAAAACACATTTTTATTATCTAAACACTTTTTCTAAAACACTTTACACTTTTCCTGCAAAAGTGTTTAGGTTTATAAAAGTGTTTTAATACTTGGTTCCAATCCAACTCACCAGGTGACAGGAGCAACCTATGATGGTACTTTGATAACATTTATATGGACACAAATGTTTGAATTTAAGTATAAATGATAATGATACACAGCATCCTAATAAAACTTTACATTTACACTTTACCTTAGAATGGATTTATAAAAGAAATATTTAAAAATACCTTCTCAATACCTTAATTCCAATGTAACCCATGAAAAACAACTATTTTTGTAACATTCAGGATTAATACATACATACATCCCAGTCCTAAACTCTTTGACTTACTTTATGCATTAATGTGTTTGAACTCATCTTAACTGTAGGCCAAGCCTGGTTAGCACAAAATCAATGTTGATAACTGGATGATCAACATTCATCAACTTGCTATCAACATAACTTCAATATTCTTTACCTGTAGAGAGACAATAATATGCAGTAGGAAGGACTCGCTAATCCTAAAACTGGGACCATGGGTTGTAAATATGGAAATGAAATAATAGCAAGGGCATGAATTTATTTGCAGCTTATTTTAAACGCTTTCTAAACCTAAACACTTTATTCTCAGAATTATTTTAACACTTTTTTATCTGAAACACAATTTAATCAAAAAAACTTTTAAATTTGAAAACACTTTTTGAAAAATTGTTTTGTGTTGCCTAAAAATGTGTTTAACAAAGTGTTACAAGAAAGTGTTTTAAATACAGGTAAAAGTTTTTATAAACAAAACACATTTTTTAGAGTGTATGGTTTAAGGTACAGGTCAGTTTAATCGGTTAACAGTCCTTCACACGCCAAACATGGTTCCCCCAGCCAGCATAAATGGCTCTTATAAAAAGTTGTCATTAAGTTTTTCCAGTACTTTATTTTTTTTCCTGGTAAACCACATATGACTCTAGTGTATTAATCTGCTCATGGAATGTGGACCAACAGGGGAGAACGTGCCTCCAGGGGGATTTTTAGTACTGACTTCAACCACCTAGGGGTAGTGTATGGGTAAAACTCTAAAAAATATGTCAAAAATGCTATATACCAATTTTTTATGGAGAATCGAGTGGTAAGCTTAGAATTATTCCATCTTTAATAAAAACGTTTTATTTTTGGAATGCAAAGGAATATTTGTTTCCATGGCAACATAGAAAATTGGCATATATAGCAATTTCTGATTGTCATGGAAACCACTCCATTATTCCAAATGGGAATTTTTGCCACAAACCTTTTTGGAAATTCCTTCAGGAACTTAGAAATGAAAAAAGAGCTCAAAAATCCCCTTTAAAACCAATTTTACAATAAAAAACATTACATTTCTTGGTTATTTTTTAAGAAAACTGTATTTTTTTTGCATTATAGGTATCTATGATATGATATAAGGCATTCAGAGCTTATTTGTCATTTTTAGTTGCTCACTTCAACCTATGTTTAACAAGCGATTACATAAAAACTACCAGGGATATTTTAGCTCAAGATATCTCATTTTAAAGCATGTGACTTAAACCTTAAAATTCAATTTCCCCATGGAGGCATGTTTTCCCTCATCTGGCCATAAATACAGGTAAAAGTGTTTAAAAACAAAACATATTTTTTATAGTGTATGGTTTAAGGTACAGGTTAATTTAATCGGATAACAGTCCTTCACACGCTAAACATGGTTCCCCCAGCCAGCACAAATGGCTGTCATAAAAAGTTGTCATTAAGTTTTTCCAGTACTTTATTTTTTCTTCCTGGTAAACCACATATGCCTCTAGTGTATTGATTTGTTCATAAATACGACTCCTTGGGTTACTGCTATCGGGGTTGCTACTGCTAGGGTTGCTGCTGCAGGGGTTGCTGCTGCCGGGGTTACTGCTGCTAGGGTTGCTGCTGCAGGGGTTGCTGCTGCTGGGGTTGCTGCTGCAGGGGTTGCTGCTGCCGAGGTTGCTGCTGCTAGGGTTGCTGCTGCTAGGGTTGCTGCTGCAGGGGTTGCTGCTGCTGGGGTTGCTGCTGCAGGGGTTGCTGCTGCCGAGGTTGCTGCTGCTAGGGTTGCTGCTGCAGGGGTTGCTGCTGCTAGTAATGCTGCTGCCTGGGTTGCTGTTGCCTGGGTTGCCGCTACCAGGGATGTTGTTGAGTTGTTTCCTTAACTCCCGTAAGTCTTTCTAAAAATTTAAAAAAGGAACAAAAAAAACTATATTATTAGAGCTTACCCTGTAGATATATGTCAAGGTTACATACCTACATGTGAAAGCCTTAACCAGAAATGGTTAACTACTTAATATCTAGAATTTTATCAGTCAGGGGTCCCCGACATACATCTCCCCTGTATTGTATGAGAGGTAAATACATGTTAAGGTTACATGCACGCATGTAGCTATTTTAATTAGAAGTGGCTAGCCATTTAATAGCTAAAAAACTTTGAGTACTTACTTCAGCCCAGTGTTTGGCCCAATAACCACTCTGCATGGTTGCTCTTATTGACATTAATGCTTTCGGGCAGCGTCCTTCACGACGTACCTTTTAAAAAAATAAAACAGTTGTTATGTATCACTGTTTTATTTGAACCCCTCTTGATCACATTTTACATTTAATCCCCCTTAACTTTTTAGTAACTTGGGGGAAAAAAAAGGAAAACTGACTTGTTCAATGTATCAGATAGATAAGCATATTCTGATATAGGAGTTATTGAGTGCATTTTTTTAAATTACTCACCTATCCCTAAATTCTCCTATGATCCAGATAAGATTTTTAGTGTTTTAAACCAAATTGTTATATATAAAATTACGGTGATACATTATTTCTCAGGAGGAAATATGGTGATACATAAAAACATGTCAGGGTTGTTGTTGCCTGGGTTTAGGTATGTCAGCATTGAGGCTGATATGAGCCTGGACTGCGTCATGGAAAACTGTGCCAGGCTTGGAAGGTTTGTGCAGGGACAGGTCTCAGTGATCAGCTTATAACCATGGGAAATATTTGAGGGTTTAACTGCCTAACAATTTGTACCCCAAGTACATAAAATTACCTTTAATTTTTTCACAACTCTAAATAGTTAATTAATTGTTACCTTAATTAGGTCAATGTAATTAATACGCCCTGATCAAAAATACATGAAGGAATATAGGAAGTTATTCAAAAACATATAGAAGAGGTAGTATATGGTCTTAGCATCATCTCTGCCAAATATGAAGAAAATCTATTGTTGAGCACATAGTTTTCTAGGATCAGCAGAAATTTGTAATTGATAATTTCTGCCAAAATTAAGGGATTTTACTAACTTTTTTATCTTTAAAAATTGATATTTCCACTTCTTTTGGTCAGAATGACCTGGGATGAACTGCATTGTGATGGCAAAGATCCAGGCTTTCAGGGGGTGTAAGGTTTTCCATGATACAGCAAGTTTAAAAATCAAACTAAAATCATGGAAAGGTCACACATGTTCCTTTTTTGTACAGTTTAAAATGATGACGAAAAAAATGCCCACTTTCGATCATGAAGACCGTTATAACTTCATCAATTTTCACTTTAAATAAAAAATTCCAAAAGCATATTATTACTAACATGTGTCTCTAAAGGCTGTTCTAAAAGCTAAGCGATCAGACAGCTTTTCAATTTTTAGCGACATACCTACTGGGTTATGTATAAACAGTTTGATGCACTTAAAACATGTTACAAATAGGATTATAATTTTATGAACAAACCTAAACAGTCTTAAGACTAAAGTAGTCATTTTGGTTGGGTATGAATACTCTGTTGCCTAGGGCAGTAATTTGATACATAGAAAAATGGTGAAAAAATAACGCCTTTTGGACTGCATTTTGGGAGTAGTTTGGATAAGGTGGAAATATAAGAAAAGGTCTGAAATTTGGGAGTAGGATGTTTTCCTAAAAAGTCATTTTTAGATCTCAAACTTACATATCTACGACATGATGTTCATAAGAATCAACTTTCACCAGCCTACAAAGTACACTGTAAAAAATGTGTTCATACCTCAATCACTTGTCCTGCTAAACACCTGTTTTTGCCAACTACTAACATGTTTATTACAATAAAACACTTATTAAGATTTATACACTTTTTTTTAAACACTTAAATACATTTCAAGAAAAATGTTGAGCTATTTATAAACTTAAAATCTGTGACAAGTACATGTTAAAGTTTAAATTTACCCTACTCTACTACGTTACTTATTTATCACATCAGTTTTTTTAATCGCATGGGCGCTGTACCATGTGACACGATGATAGTGTTTGTATTATAGGGCTTTAGACGGGTAAAGTTAACAATTGGCAAGACCACTTTTTAATATCGAAAAGGGACATGGGGGTGGGTGACAAGGGACCAAACCACTTATTAAAACTGACAAGGGGACAAGGCCACTTCTTAAAATTGACAAGGGACATGGGATTGGATGATAAGAGACAAAACCCATTTCTTAAAATCAATAAGGGACATGGGACCCTCCTTGTCTAGAGCCCTTATTATCAGCACAGCCCGCCACCATATATAATAAAATCATTGAGGTTTATCTTGAAAGTCGACTTGTTTTCAATGAGGATTCCGTTTCAGGTGAGGGTTTTTACGATCACTCAGGACCTCAAAAACCCTCTCAATATACCTAAAAATTAACCCATGTCAGGAAAGCCTGGGAAACCATATATTTATATAATTAAAGATTACCCCTTTTTCTATGATCGGTTCATTTACCCCTTCATACCGTAATCCTCAGAGAGAACGAACCAATGCGTGATAAAGTTTAGGCCAATGGAACTCATATTACAGTTTACCGTCCACCGCCCGCATGCATTTAAATGGCTGCATGAGGTTTAATTACTTAAAAATGTATTTGGACATGGTAGGAAGGAGCAAAGGGGTCATATTTGGTATTAAACTAAAGCTTACAAAGGGGTCATATTTGGTATTAAGCTAAAGCTTACAGTGCAAGGAATGTTAATAACATGGTGGCATATATAACCTGAAGATTTTTAGACAGTGGTACCTACCGTAAATCCTCGGTTATAAGCAGGATTTTTTTTTATTTAGGGCCCAAACTGGCTTCTAAATTTTTCCAAAAGTCCTCCTCCCCCACCCACGGCTTATGACCGTTTTTTTTTACTATAGAATAAAGAGAAAATGGTAAGAATTTGACCTCAAAACCGGCTTTTAGTTTTTTCCTGAACTTGCCTCCGGCTTATGACCAGAGCCAGCTTGTGACTGGGGATTTACGGTATATAATGAACAATGAAAAAATGCGTTATTAATTTTCAAAATAGCTCGGACGGTAAACTGTAACCTGAGTTCTCATAGCCTTAAATAAAAAAAATAAAAAATTACTTTAACACCTTACCTGGAGTGCATCATGAGGTGCGGGGTTTGTTTGTTCCTGCTCCTGCATCACCTCCCGAGCTGATGCCTGTTGTTCCTGTGGCTGACCCTGGTGTTGTTTTTGGAAGTCACACAGCCCTACCTGAGGTGCATTAGACTGTGTTGGGTTTGAGTGTTCCTGCTCCTCCTCCTGGGTTGACGCCTGCTGCTCCTGTGGCTGATCCGGCTGCTCTTCCTGGAACTCACCCGGCTGTTGCGGCTGATCCGGCTGCTCTTTCTGGAACTCACCTTGCTGTTGCTCCTCCCGGAGCCCCCGGCTGGAGGTTTGCGGCTCCTCCGCCTCCTCATCCCGGACCTCTCGGTCTGTGGTAGACTGCTCTTTGAGTTGTTGTGCGCGATCCATTCTGGTTGTTTCTGAGCGTGCTGCACGTGCACAACGCCTTTTATAGGGCTAGCGTGCGACGTCAAAGAGTCCGTGTAGTCACGTGGTACCGCTCATCGTGGTCATGTGGTCTAGCATTAATCTCGAACCAGATAAGAAAGGCTGTACAAACCATGATTACATACTCCAAGCTCTTATAGAATTCGATAAAACAACAACCCTAATGATACTGTCCCTACGCCATAGAACTACTTCTGCGGAAAATATCATTTAATAAAAATTTCATTGAGGCTATTTGATCTGATAGTGATCTTTGTTAACCAATTACAGGTGCTAAAAGAGAAAGACTAACGTTAGTCTGCAACGGTGTAAAGCGATGTTTGATAAAACAATGGGGAATCCCTGTTAAATTCTTGCGCTGGTACCTTGTGGGACCCGTTTGATGTTGAGTAATAAGCAAAATCGTCTACTAACAGACAGTTAAAAAAAAGAAAAGGGGTTCGATGTGAAGACTATAGGATAGGGTATGGTCGCCTAATATAACTATATCAAGGAAAAACTTCTATAATCTAAAGGTTTTTTATTGTTTGATTAAAATCTTTGGTTACGTTGAAAAGCAGGGATCTCCCCTGCAAAATGGGTACTTTTCCCTATTTTGTCCATGCATAATTTTTATAATTTCGTAATTAAAGATTTTGCAAACAGAAGCATATTACCAATCATGGGAGTTAATATGGTCATAGTAGGGTCATAATATGACTACACAAAGCATATGAAACAGGGTTTATATAGAAACAAAAATTTTTGACGTTGGATTCTCAGTAAGGTAATTTAGTCATCTAATTAAACCCTTTATAGATGCTACTAGAAGCTAATATAGTCATATTAAAAGTCTTTAGTGAATACATAGAGGTGATATGGCCATGTATTCATATTGCTTTTCTAAAGCCAAACATATGAGCGTATTAGCTCTAGTGCATGGTATTTTTCTTGCTAAAAAAATTAAATTATACAATTATGATATCAGAGTAACATTTAATCTGATGTGTTTTAAAAATTATGTAGAATAAAACACAATTTGTTTTGTGCAGCTACCTTGAATAATAACAAATCATACAAAAATTTAAAGTCACTTAAAAATCATAAGAAATGGACATAACATTTTTAAACCTTTATATGATAGTAAACTGTTAGAGCAGGGGACCAGTGTAGATTTTCTCTAAGACCTTTTTGTCATACTACATGACTTTAAACGCAGAGAAACCACAGAGACCCCATAAAAATATGTTTTCTGAGAATTGGTCATATAACTTCCATGGACATATAAGATACCTTTACCCTACAGGGTATTGGATGGCGTGTCCCTATGGGTTTAGACCCATAAAATTGACAGTGTGACATGGCCTTTTCTTAAAATCAACAAAGGACATAGAGATTCAAGGGACAAGGACATGGGTAAAAAAAGATAGTGACAGGGAACATGGAATTTTCTTAAAATCGATATGTGACATGGAGCTTAGTGACAAGGACAGAGGAAAATACAAATTTAGTAGTGACATTTGACATGAGCTTTTCTTAAAATCGTCAAAGGACATGGGTACCCCTCATCTAGACCCCCGACCCTGCCTCAGCGTGGGAAAGGAGAATCGCAGGTGTTTCTCTCAGCGAAATTAACATCCGCATATCTCTCGAACGTTCATACCATAAAACCCCTGATGCTATGTCAACAGGGACACAAACCCCCACCTTTTAGAATTTGCACATTTACAAGGTCTAAGGCATAACGGTATGACGATGATAACAGCTGATCATCGTACAGTTAAATTACTACTGCAATTAAAAAACGAAAACTTATTGATCCTATTTAGATCCCTGGTTGCCTGAATTGGATCAATGGTGTACTAATTTGGTTCAATATGCACGGAGTTAAATTTTCTAAAAAACAGATTGAGTAATACAGCCTCAGCTATTGCTCTATACCCCTAAAATCGACATGGCGACATGAGCCTTTTTTTTTTGCTTAGTGACATGGGACATGAACCTTTTTTTAAAATTGACATGGTGACATGAACTTTTCTTAAAATTAACATGGTGACATTAACTTTTCTTAAAATTGACATGGTGACATAACAATTTCTTAAAATCGATATAGGATACATCAAGAGCCCATTCAGCTAGACACACTCTTTCAGACTGGTTTTAACTGGTTTGGTACCTCGGTTTTAAAAATATTTGTAGTAGATGTTTGTGCCTATCCGACTGGTTCACCCGATAAAACGAGGATACTTTGTCCCTTAAGGGGTAACATTAGCCCAGTCACAAAAAAATGTTGTTTTGATCTCGATATTACAATTAAGGATATTTTTCATATCTAGGTCACTTTTCTCTAAAAACCTACTGATATCTAAGCTACAATTTTTGCCTAAATAGAATTTTGAAAGTGATAATTATTTTTAGACATAAGGCAATGAGTAGAGGCTAAAATTTTCACCGATTTTCGATGTGTCCGGAAATTGCGTCTGGATCAACCAATAATATTCAAGAATGAGTTTGTGGGTTTTAAGCAACAATTTATCAACCCAAAGGCATCTCAAATCAAGTGTACTATATTCATTTAGCTCAAGAAGGATTTTATTATTTCGCATTTTCTATAAAATTATAATTTTTCTAAAAAAATTGGGGTTACTTTGGGGCTGGGGGGTATCTTTGGCTCGTCAATACTATATACCTGTCATTTTAGTCAAAATAGTCATATTTTTCACAATTTTTCTTACAATCCGTATTTTAGACTGTATCCATGAGTTTTGTTTACCTATGATGAAAAATACCTGAATTGGATACTTTCTAAGAATGCTTTTTATATTGACAAAGTTTTTAGGGGTAACTTTGACCCAATATTTGGTTGTGAAAAAATGAGAAATATACTACCATAGGGAATCCCTTGTGGGCCAATGTTGCCTCGAAGTAAGGGTAACTTTGCTCCAACCTATTTCGATGTGAAAATAGTACTTGCTGGACACAAAATCTTAAAATTTCACATACATCTGAAAGATACTAACTAAAACTCAAACTAATGGTAGTTATTTCTCCAATAATTGCACTCCTATCATGCTGATTTTTGGAAATATCCAAAAAGTGTGCCAAAGTATCCTCATCGGTGATTCGGTGTGCTGACATGTATTATGTTATTACTGCGTCCCCTGTCGGGGGGAGGGTCAGTTCAGGGGGTATTGACACCCAGTTAGACCCGCTTGTGGTGACTTATTTACTCTATAATTTTCTCTTTTATTTGAAATAAACCTCTGTATACTTGAAAGATGAAAACAAGGCGCTGAAAGAATAATTACGAATGCGGTGTATTAAATAACTGTGAGCGAGCAGAGTCACTATGATACATTAGAAATAAAACATTATGGCACGTAGTTATGGTAAATAGAGGGTCCATCCGTTGCTAAGGGAAAAAGAAGTAGGTGACCCGTTTGGAACATAGGTTATTGACACGCTATTCGTCCTTTCCCACGTTCAGGGAGTGTCACACCACCTGTCCTCACCGTAGCCTGTTCATCGCCCCTAAAGTATTTCCGTTAACTGTCTGCTACGGTACAGTTTTGCTGGTTACTGTGCTTTAAAGGTCTAAGAAAAGGGACTAGCGAAAGTATTCCCCGAGGATTCCCTCTTTTTACCGATCGCCTCTCTAGACCATAAAAGACACCTTGGCAAGCGTGTTTTGCCGTATATGGAAAAGAAACAAAAGGAGTGCCTTTTAACTAATCACGGGCTAGGCATCGGTTAAAACTTGGCGCACATCGATTTTTTTCCAGTTTTAGCCAGTAATTGCGATGGAGAAGATAGACCACACAGCGAGTGACTCTGAAATCGACGCCCCGCCTGATGTGAGGACTGCCGCCCTACAAAAGGTTCAAGGACGGGAGGAGGATGATACCTCTTCGCCAATAGCAGAGTCCTTCACCCAACAGACACCGCCTCAGGCCGAACCATCTCAGGATGGAGGAGAGCAGTCTCAGGCAGAGGGGCAGCAAACCCTACCCGTGCAACTACCGCTGGATTTTCCTTCAACCCCACAGACCTCACCGCCTCAGGCCGATCCATCTCAGGATGAAGGAGAGCACTTTCAGACCGAGAGGCAGCAGACTCTACCCGTGCAACTCCCACCGGATTTACCTCAGGTAAAGTAATTGATTTTTTTTTATTCTTTTTGGTTACATTTTAGGCCATGAGAAGGCATGTTAATGTATACCCGTCCGAGCGATATAGGGAAGTTATGAGGTTTTCCATTGTTTATTATTTTTTTGATCAATCATCAGTGAGGAGTTAGGAGTTGGGGTAGAGGTGGACAAGTACCCACCATAAAACCTTGTGTATAAGCTACACCCTGATACTTGAGGAACGGGGAAATGAATTTTGAAATAAGAGACCTCTAAAAAATGCAAAATTATTCAATAATCCTGAAATAGCGACTAGTGGGCCAACTTGTGTTAATAGTTATAAGTGGATAAATATTTTAGGTCAGGTGTAAGGCTAATAGAACTCATATTACAGTTTACCGTCCACCGCCCGCATGCATTTAAAGGGCTGCATGAGAATATTTCATTATTCATTATCTTAAAAAAAATTGTAGAATTTCTCAAAAATGTATTTGGACATGGTTATATAATGGTAGGAATGAGCAAAGGGGGGCATATTTGGTATCAAATTAAAGCTTACAGTGCAAGGAATGTCAATAACATGGTGGCATATACAACCTGAAGATTTCCAGGCAGTGCTACCTATATAGTAAATAATAAAAAATGAAAAAATGTCTTATTTGTTTTTAAAATGGCTCGGACGGTAAACTGTAACCTGAGTTCGGATGCCCTAAGTTATTTTTATACATTATTTTTTTAACATGTGGAGGAATGTTTTTGGTCTTTTTAACATCATTTTACCTAGAATTAATCCAATACGAGATGTGTGAAACTAACAAAATAACTAAAATGCGCTGATTGTTAGCTTTGTCCTAGAAGCATGTCAGATGGTTCAATATGATAGGTTATAGAATTTTAACTAGTTTGATTTCATGTATTATTATAAAAAGGTATGAAATGATACAGACTAAAGGGCTACTTAATCACTGTCCAGAAGGTACTAGGGTAACTAACAGGTACCCCATCCAACATGGTGAATCCTACATATAGTAAAGAGAATTAAAATTGTATATAACACAGTATTTCTACTGATTTGAGTGATGCTGTTTTGATAATATGTGGGTATATAGCATACATAGTCATCTGCAGTAATAACTGCAAGCTGACATTCTCTAAAACAGTAGAACAGAGAGGATTTTGGCTTGTTAGTGTTAGAGTAACTTTACTGCAAGCTGACATTCTCTAGAACAGTAGAATAGAGAGGATTTTGGCTTGTTAGTGTTAGGGTAACTTTATATGTTTAGTATAATAGATACTAGAGTAACTTGATTAGGCGTGCTTGGGTAACTGCATTATTGTAAAGGAAAAAATTAACTTAAATTTTCAATAAATGGATAGTTATGGTATATATTTGTTCTGCATTTATAAGATTGACATGCTTTGAATGATATTTGCTGTTACCAACAGCAAAATTACACCAGAAATGGCTAAACATGAGAAAAGCATTTCACCACATGGACTACATGTAGAGTACTAGGATAACTCAAAGTGCTGTGAGGGTATTTTATGTACTAGGACAGCTAAAGATTTATTGCTAGACATGGCTGGTGGGCACTGTGGAAAGTTTGGGAACTTTAACATTTTTTAAAGACCACTGATGAAGGAATTTCTCATCCCATCGGTCGTCATGATGCCTCAATAAAGTGTTAGCATTATGATGACCCTACGGGGTTAAAACATAAGCTCCTGGGGGGGTTGGCATAATGCTCCAAACAAGTGCTGGTGAAACTGCTTACCATGACCTCATTGTTGCATCATGCTGACCAATGAGCATAATAAAATAATGCATTAGCGGCTGTTAAAGGTTAATGTAGTATAATATAGTAGTTTATATATGTGGACAGATGAGGGGAAATTGTCCTCTGAGGTTAAATATGAAATTTAAAATTGATGCCAACAGCTTTAAAATGAGGAATAACACTTGTAGATAGGCTTTCTAGTCCCGGAGATATTGCTTCACGAAAATGGAATGACATGACTATATCAATACAGCCTATGAGCTCTATAAGAATGACATGACTATATCAGTACAGCCTATGAGCTCTATAATTTATTGTTTTAATAAAATCAAACATGTAATTAGCATAATTATTTAAATAATCAATTAAAAAATGGCCATCCCTTTCCATACATTCGGGCATAGCTTTGGATCTATATATGGTATCATTTTCCTTTTTTCAGCGTATGAATCTCCATGAATCCTTCTATCAGTTGACATTATTTTTTCCTATTTGGAATAGGATTTTAGTTGTCATGGCAACACATTTCTCTGAAAACCCTTATTTAGGTCTGGTTTTGAATTTAAAACGTTCCAACATTATTGTTATGGCAACACATTTCTCTGAAAACCCTTATTTAGGTCTGGTTTTGAATTTAAAACGTTCCGACATTATTTTTTCCTATTTGGAATAGGATTTTGGTTGTTATGGCAACACATTTCTCTGAAAACCCTTATTTAGGTCTGGTTTTGAATTTAAAACGTTCCATTTGCATTCCAAATGTACAGGAAGGGCCAGGTAATAGAATATTTCTGAGAAAACCACCTATTTCTGGATGAAAAAATACATAAAACCTATTTTTTTACTTTTTTAGCCTTTGTACCTCCTCTAGTAACCAAATCCAGTACAAAAAATTCGCAGTGAGGACCATTTCCCCTCATTTGCCCCCATATTTCCCAGTTGACATCATGTGTGTACCTCCATCCTCTATTTTTTTTTTTTTTTTTAAACCAAAAAACTCTTATATTCCTATACCAAACCTATGTTTAGGTGGTTCTAATTTATCTTTTAGTTAAGGAAAGACCCCATATAACATGTCATTAAATATTTCTATTTTGATATGTCCTTGTCACCAAGGGTTATGTTACATGTCAATTATAAGATAAGACCATATCTCATATCACTAGTTTTCACTCCTACAGGTCCTTGTGACTAACCCCATGCCACATGTCAAATTTAAGAAAAAGTCAAAACATCCCTGAGGGTTTTAGGATCTAAGTCCAATACAATGTTCACAGTTTAAAGACGGATAAAATAGAAAACAGGTGACCACACTAGTAGGTCCTTAGAATATAATAACTATATCTTTCTCAGTTATGATGAAGTTGGAAATGAACACCGCATATTTCGAAATTATATTAAAGTGACTGTGAATACTTATCACAATAATTCAAATTACGACGATTCAATATGGTTGTATGGATCTGATAAGACAGTTATATATAGTAAGTATATTTTATTTTATTTTATATTTAAGGCGGAGCAGGAGGAGGTTAGGGCTAGATGTCCAAAGGCGCTGACCTATATACGAGCAACGCTGCAGAGCAGGTACTGGAAAAAAGTAAACGCTGAAGTGAGTTATCCTTTTTTTATATACTTTTTTAACATACTGACATTATACGTAGCAATTTATGATATATGTACTTGCTGTAGAGACTTCACATGCTTGTATTGAGATAAAATGTTTTTTATTTCTTTTAACGTTTTGCATTGAATGTTTAATACTTAATTTATAATTCCTAGTGATCAGAGGGTTTAAAATTCTTTTTTCTTCATACTTCTAGATTTGTGTTTTAAAAAAAATTTACATGCTTAACTCTAATTAAACCTAATATTTACAATTTAATTGCAGAAAAAACTTGAGTTGTTGACAAAAAGACTGGCTGAGAACGAGGGGGCCAGTCCTGATGACTTTGACCTGGAGGGGGTGACGGAGGAGATAGAACGGGTTCAAACCTACATCGACCACAAAACAACAGAAATCATTTACTGGAAAGATTTAATGTCAAATTTTTTCTCTTCTCATTTTTGTTGGAAAGGAGAAAAGTGTCTAGCTTGTGAGGGTTTATATGATAAATAAAAAAACCGTTTTCCCCCTGTATGTTGAGGGTAAAACACCACTCAGGAAACAGGTACTGTTCTTTAGTACATGAGGTAAAATACAATTATGGTACATATTGTGTCAGAGTATAATATTATTACATAGGGTAAAACCTATTAGGCAGTGTTGCATGTAGAATGACTAACTCAGTACTACTTAAAGGTGCTCGGGGTAAACCTCTAACCAAAGGATCTTATTCATAGGGTGAAACCTGTTCAAATAGCACAGAGTAGATGGACATCTGTGACAGCTTTATGGTACATCAATATTTTTGTATTAGACTCCGATCTATCCATTTTGAGTGTGTAAAGTCTTATATCATTATACCATTACATTTTCTTACTGTGTTTTTCTGGTCTTTTTCTAATGATTTCTGACCGGTTAGATATTTGATCTGTTCATTATAACTTGGTATAGATGATGCTACGAAAGTTTCTTTGTAAAGTATGAGCATTGTGCTAGGAATTTCATAGTTTTTATATGAAATACATTCATACATACATCACGATATTAAGCTGTAAGATGATCCTATTTTCTCAGTAATAAAACTATCATAAACACATATGTGACAGCAATTTGATTTTTTTATTAACACTTTATCTACTTCCTTAGTAGCCTAAAAGTCTATAGTATTATGCTCAGCGTTATATACGACAGGGTTTACTGCCTCTCAACCATGCTAAACATAGCTTTTTGAATTTTATAACTACAATTTTAATTTCTTTGCTCGGCATACCTTTGTTGAAAATGTGTACTGAGCATATTCTCTTTAATATCGGTATAACTAAATTGCTCAACCGTGTAACAATATTATAGGGTATCAGGAATGCTCTGTTCTGCTGAGGCTATTTGCTACATTGAAATGAAAATATGTTAAAATCTCCCGCCCTCTACATGGTGCTACAGTACCAAGCACCTGCTGCTTAATACGTCCGGCTAAAAGGGTTGGTAGAAGTGGGTAAAATTCCTCCAGAATGTTTACAACACAATCCATCCCTTTCATGTTATCATAATAATTAGTGACAAAAAATTCTGTTATGACTTGTTATATATATATATATACCCAGTGGGCACAGAACGTTGCATCAACGTTGACAACCCGCTGATATTGTGTTGATGATGTTGATCAACCTGTCTTCAACACCTTTTCAATGATTCTATTTCAATGTTGTCAACCA
Organism: Acholoe squamosa; assembly: GCA_949317995.1. NCBI lineage: Eukaryota > Metazoa > Annelida > Polychaeta > Phyllodocida > Polynoidae > Acholoe > Acholoe squamosa. Next base: position 19,108,003 of record OX439036.1, read on the forward strand.
ACACCATTTCAACACCCAATCAACAGTTGACATATCAATGTTGAAATATTGTTTTCAATTCAATGTTGACTCAACATTGATTTGCCAATGTTGAATCAACAATATTGATTTCAATGTTGATTCAATGTTGATTCAACATTGACACGTTAACAAAGAATGCCCTGACAAATATCAACATTGTTTCAACATCATATCAATGTTGTGTCAACATTGAATCAACATATAAATACAAACATTGAATCAGCACTGATGGTTAGATGTTGAATCACAGTTAATTTTAATTATGTTGTGTTAACCTTTAAACTCAACTATATTTCAACCCTATATCAACAGTTGATATGCAAACATTGCAAACTTTGTTTCAACGCTGAATCAATGTTGATGTGCCCAGTGGGTATATATAAAGGCTTGAAAGGAAATATGTAGTTGTGTAATTTTTGCATCACCGTACGTAGGTACACTGTATTAGATATGACAGCAGGGAAAATACTCATTTGGAATAGATAAATATCTCAATTTAAAAGATCTAATAGGAGGAAAATAGAGTTAATCAAAAAATCTTCCAGCATATGCATGCCGATGATTTATAAGACTCATAATTATGTGGTGTACCTACTGACATCACCCTACATAGGTACGCTAAAGCTATTATAAGAAAAAGGCTCTTAATATTTAATGAAAGATTTTCTCGCCCAAAATTATACATCGTTGAGTAATATATGTGCAAATTATTAGACATGAAGGATGCTTTCCCTACAAATTATATAGCAAATCTATGAAAACATCATCGTACGTAGGTACATCGCCATGGATTGGTTTCAGGCTAAAAATTGATATAAAAATCATCATGATGATTGTGCAATGTTTTTTTAATATAGCCAAATGACCATTCAATCAAATTGTGCAGGAAAACAAATTACTTTCCTAATGCATTTTACTCATAACAAGCAAAATCTATAGTCCATCACCGTACATAGGTACATGGTCATGGGTAGGTCCCTCACCAGAGTGGCTATAATCAAAGTTAACCCATCTTCAATTATGATCAATAGAATAGAAAGATATCACATTTCAACTATTAGTCAGGCTATATTAACTGATAATAGTTAATATCATGCTAATTATTTTATACTAAAGCCAAGTATTTAGTCTGCTCATGCCTAGGATGCATCACCGTACGTAGGTCCACTTCAAAACACATAAGAAATGTTATAGAATCTTCAATTTACATGATTAGTGTTCCCATTTTTTTAGGAATCTGTATTGCCCAATAACTTTTAGCAAAGAGAAAATTGAAATGATACAAAAAGGTCACGATTTTTCCCTTCTCAGGCAGTGTTATCCATTTTCATGAGAATTAACCATGTGCATCCTTAGTAATGGTTAAACATGGCTGGCCAAGCATGCATGTGAGCATGCATGGGTATGGTCAGGGTAGGTTGGGGTTATCTGAGGACAAATTTTCATGCAACAGATAGTTCATAAGCGTTTTAGCATTGAAATTCCCATAGGCGACCTACCCCTATAGGACCTTATAGCTACTACTGACCTATAATCTGTTATATCCTTTCGTTGTCTTTAAAATGTATTCTACCTTCGAAATAAGTAATTCTAGTTTTTAATAGTTCATAATTAATTTTTGTGATCATTTTTTTCCAAATCTTTTATCTGAAATTCAAATAATTTACTTTCGCAAACTTAGGTTATCCTCTCTTAACTCGTAAATAGAGCAAAATGTAATATTCAGACAATATCTTTATCCTTTGTGGTTGTTTTTTTGTCAACAACCCAAACATTAGGACATCTTGAATATTGGTCACTTATTGTGATTATTATGTCAAAAAACCACAAGTTAGATATGGATCCCTTGTTGTGATTATTTTTGTTATGGATCCCTTGTTGTGATTATTTTTGTCAACAAATCACAACCAACACAAATGCAATATTAGGACATTTTAGATATATGAGTCCCTTGTTGTGATTATTTCTGTTGACAAACCAAACAATCAAAATAATTTGATATTAGTCCCTTTGTTGTAATTATTTTGTAGACAAACCACAACTAACACATATGTAATATCAGGACAACTTAAATATTAGTCCCTTCTAAATCCAACTCTGTGTTTAGTCTAAAAAAATTTCTGAGAGTTCTAAATTCAGAATAACTCAGTAGAGGTCAAAGTCAAGTTTCTAAAGCTAACAGAAAACTTTAAACAATTGAAACTTTCATAAAGTTATAAGAAAGCTATTCTAAGACCACTAAATCCCAACTGACACAACAATTTTCAGTAATATTGAAAGCCTACCTAGCCTAAACTGATATAAATATCAAAATCTGACTGAGTACTTACCCTTAGAGACTATCACACTATTAAATCCAAAATAACGCAATATCCAATAAAAATGTTTCCATAGGCAGAGCCTTTTCTACAAAGGTGGGAGAAATGTTTTCTGAGACCAATAAAGCTTAAGAAACTTAAACAATAAATACCTATCCTAAGTTAACAAAAATGTTTGACTGAGTATTTACTTTTAGAAACTCTCAAACTAGTAAATAAAACTGGCAAGATGCTATGAAAGCCTACCTAGCCTAAAATGATATAAATATTAAAGTCTGAATGAGTATTAGTTCTTAGAGACTCTCACTATTAAATCCAAAATAACACAATATCCAATGAAAATGTTTCTGCAGGCAGAGCCTTTTTTTACAAAGGTGAGAGAAAAGTTTTCTGAGACCATTGATGTCAAAGAAACTCAAGCAATAAATACCTAGCCTAAGCTGACAGAAATGTCCAACTGAGAATTTACTCTCAGACTAGTAAATTCAAAATAATGCAATATGTTATGAAAACCTCTCTAAAGTTAGGGGGAAACTGATAGCTCATCACAGCAATTGCAGGTGGGACCATAACCAATCTGTCCCTTTGCACCAGCATTATGTTTTGTGTTGGTTATGCTAGGAATCGAACCCAGTTACCTTCAAGGGCTGTGATTGGCTGTCAAAATTCGATGTGCAGAAATCTTTCTGAAGCTAGGACAAATCAATTTTAAAAGTAAAGAAACTTCAATGAACGCATGAAAATTCTTTTCTAAAACTGCTGAATTAAAACTAACACAGCAAAATTTAATTCCATACAAACCATCCCTAGCCTCAGCTTGAGAAAATAGCTCTAACGCTGTATTTGTTCTCAGAGAGTTTTTAATTCAGAATAACCAAGAAACTCTCAGACGTGTAAATTCAAAGCCAAAGCAGAGGATAAACTAGAGTTTTACCTGTTCTGCCTTCAACCAAAAATAGCCATAGGCTGGCTACAGCCAATCTGCTCAGCACAGTACAGGGGCGTACCTCTGGTAGCCCAAGCAGTGCACTGTCCAAAATAGTCTACCTCCTCCAGTACAGTGGCGTATCACCATGAAAGCCAAAGCAGTGGAGAAACTAGAGAGTTAGTTTTACTTGTTCCGCCTTCAACCAAAATAGCCATGGGCTGGCTACAGCCAATCTGCTCAGCACAGTACAGGGGCGTACCTCTGGTAGCCCAAGCAGTGCACTGTCCAGAATAGTCTACCTCCTCCAGTACAGTGGCGTATCACCATGAAAGCCAAAGCAGTGGAGAAACTAGAGAGTTAGTTTTACTTGTTCCGCCTTCGACCAAAATAGCCATAGGCTGGCTACAGCCAATCTGCTCAGCACAGTACAGGGGCGTACCTCTGGTAGCCCAAGCAGTGCACTGTCCAGAATAGTCTACCTCCTCCAGTACAGTGGCGTATCACCATGAAAGCCAAAGCAGTGGAGAAACTAGAGAGTTAGTTTTACCTGTTCCGCCTTCGACCAAAATAGCCATGGGCTGGCTACAGCCAATCTGCTCAGCACATTACAGGGGCGTACCTCTGGTAGCCCAAGCAGTGCACTGTCCAGAATAGTCTACCTCCTCCAGTACAGTGGCGTATCACCATGAAAGCCAAAGCAGTGGAGAAACTAGAGAGTTAGTTTTACCTGTTCCGCCTTCGACCAAAATAGCCATAGGCTGGCTACAGCCAATCTGCTCAGCACAGTACAGGGGCGTACCTCTGGTAGCCCAAGCAGTGCACTGTCCAGAATAGTCTACCTCCTCCAGTACAGTGGCGTATCACCATGAAAGCCAAAGCAGTGGAGAAACTAGAGAGTTAGTTTTACCTGTTCCGCCTTCGACCAAAATAGCCATGGGCTGGCTACAGCCAATCTGCTCAGCACAGTACAGGGGCGTACCTCTGGTAGCCCAAGCAGTGCACTGTCCAGAATAGTCTACCTCCTCCAGTACAGTGGCGTATCACCATGAAAGCCAAAGCAGTGGAGAAACTAGAGAGTTAGTTTTACCTGTTCTGCCTTCAACCAAAATAGCCATGAGTGGCTACAGTCCATCTGCTCAGCACAGTACAGGAGGGTACCTCTGGTAGCCCAAGCAAAGCACTTTCCAGAAAAGTGACTTCAGCTTCAATGGCGTTATCCTGCTGACAAAAGATTTTATGTATTATCACACAATGCTCTGATTCATTATTATACACTATTCCTGTTTTAATCCAATCCCTCAATGACTAATCATATCAAACTCATAAGCTATTCAACTTTCCCATATTTCAGAGCCTCCCAGCCTCAGCTAGGAAAAACATTTAATTGCAACTCTGTATTCAATCTTAGAAACATTTTTGAAAGTTCTAAATTCAAAATAACTTAGTTGAGACCTTTGCTTCAGAAGGCCTTTCTTAGACTGCTAAATCCTAAACTAACACAACAATATTCAATAATATTAAGAGCCAACCTAGTCTAAGCTTATAGATGTAACAAAGTCCCGCTGAGTACTTACCCTTAGAAACTTTGACATGATAGCACAGTATCCAATGAACACCTTTCTATACTCAGAGGCATTTCTGTAAATGTGGCAGAAACCTAGCCTATGCTGAGAAAAATGCCCAATTGAGCATTTAGTATCGGAAACTTTCAAACTGTTAAATTCAAAGTAGCAAACATTTTCTGAAACTATCAAATCTGAAGAAAGTCATACAATAAATATCCAGCCTAAGCTTACAAAAATGCTCAACTGATTATTTACTCTCAAAACCTCTCAGGGCACTTAAATTAAAATAAAACAATATGGCATGGGCTGGCTATAGCCAATCTGCTCAGCACAGTACAGGGGCGTACCTCTGGTAGCCCAAGCAGTGCACTGTCCAGAATAGTCTACCTCCTCCAGTACAGTGGCGTATCACCATGAAAGCCAAAGCAGTGGAGAAACTAGAGAGTTAGTTTTACCTGTTCCGCCTTCGACCAAAATAGCCATAGGCTGGCTACAGCCAATCTGCTCAGCACAGTACAGGGGCGTACCTCTGGTAGCCCAAGCAGTGCACTGTCCAGAATAGTCTACCTCCTCCAGTACAGTGGCGTATCACCATGAAAGCCAAAGCAGTGGAGAAACTAGAGAGTTAGTTTTACTTGTTCCGCCTTCGACCAAAATAGCCATGGGCTGGCTACAGCCAATCTGCTCAGCACAGTACAGGGGCATACCTCTGGTAGCCCAAGCAGTGCACTGTCCAGAATAGTCTACCTCCTCCAGTACAGTGGCGTATCACCATGAAAGCCAAAGCAGTGGAGAAACTAGAGAGTTAGTTTTACCTGTTCTGCCTTCAACCAAAATAGCCATGAGTGGCTACAGTCCATCTGCTCAGCACAGTACAGGAGGGTACCTCTGGTAGCCCAAGCAAAGCACTTTCCAGAAAAGTGACTTCAGCTTCAATGGCGTTATCCTGCTGACAAAAGACTTTATGTATTATCACACAATGCTCTCATTCATTATTATACACTATTCCTGTTTTAATCCAATCCCTCAATGACTAATCATATCAAACTCATAAGCTATTCAACTTTCCCATATTTCAGAGCCTCCCAGCCTCAGCTAGGAAAAACATTTAATTGCAACTCTGTATTCAATCTTAGAAACATTTTTGAAAGTTCTAAATTCAAAATGACTTAGTTGAGACCTTTGCTTCAGAAGGCCTTTCTTAGACTGCTAAATCCTAAACTAACACAACAATATTCAATATATTAAGAGCCAACCTAGTCTAAGCTTATAGATGTAACAAAGTCCCACTGAGTACTTACCCTTAAAAACTTTGACATGATAGCACAATATCCAATGAACACCTTTCTATTCTCAGAGGCATTTCTGTAAATGTGGCAGAAACCTAGCCTATGCTGAGAAAAATGCCCAATTGAGCATTTAGTATCGGAAACTTTCAAACTGTTAAATTCAAAGTAGCAAACATTTTCTGAAACTATCAAATCTGAAGAAAGTCATACAATAAATATCCAGCCTAAGCTTACAAAAATGCCCAACTGATTATTTACTCTCAAAACCTCTCAGGGCACTTAAATTAAAATAAAACAATATGGCATGAAAACTTCTCTAAGGCGAGAGAAATTTCTACAAAGGTGACAGAAACATTTTCTTAGATCATCAAATCCATGAAAAACTTAAGCAATAAATACCTAGCCTAAGCTTTCATAAATGTTCATGGAGTCCAACAGTTTAAAATCCAAAGTATCCAGACAGAAAACTTTCTAAGTCCAGCTTTGCATTTAACTCCAAGCCTCAAGCCTACAGTTAAGTCTAACTGAGAAAACCTTTCTAAGATATAAATTGTCCAAACAGAAACACTTCTAAAACTTCCTAAGTCAAAATATAGAAACAACTTTACCTTGCTGAAGTTTCCCTCTAGTGGTCAGGGTGAGACTGAGAGCCTGCGCCTTATATAGCTCTACTCAAAGTTCTAAAAATGAATTTTCATGAAATAAACATAATATGCTGTGGAGGACCAATGGCTGAGCAGAAGAGGTGGGACTCCTACCAAGAAAGACCAATCAAATTTCAGTCCAAAAATTTATAATCTAAAATCTTTCTCAGCATATTCAAAGTAAATAAGTATCATAAAATAAATAGAAACTTTTCAAAGCAGAGAGAAAACCTCTCTGAGATTCAAAGTATCCAAACAAAAGCCTTTCTAAAACTTTCTAAGTCCAGCTCTGCATTTACACTTTTCTACACCCAGAGGCATTTTTGTAAAGGTGGCAGAAACCTAGCCTATGTTGAGAAAAATTTCCAAGTGAGCATTTACTATCGGAAACTTTCAAACTATTAAATTCAAAGTAGCAAACATTTTCTGAAACTATTAAATCTGAAGAAAGTCATACAATAAATACCCAGCCTAAGCTTACAAAAATGTCCAACTGATTATTTACTCTCAAAATCTCTCAGGGCACTTAAATTAAAATAAAACAATATGCCATGAAAACTTCTCTAAGGCGAGAGAAATGTCTACAAAGGTGACAGAAACATTTTCTTAGACCATCAAATCCATGAAAAACTTAAGCAATAAATACCTAGCCTAAGCTTTCATAAATGTTCATGGAGTCCAACAGTTTAAAATCCAAAGTATCCAGACAGAAAACTTTCTAAGTCCAGCTCTGCATTTACCTCCAAGCCCCAAGCCTACAGCTAAGTCTAACAGTTTGCTTTTACCTAACTTAATACCTATGCCTCAAACCTACAGCTAAGTCTAACAGAGAAAACTCCTCTGAGATCTAAAGCACCAAAAGCTTTTATCTATCAGAACATAGAAACAGACTCACCTTGCAAATGCTGCTCCCAAGTGCCTAATGCCCAAATGCTCAGTGTCCATGTACCTTTTATAGGTCCAAAAGAGGAGGAGCCATATAATCTATGCAGAAGAGGCGGTGTCCATGTACCTTATATAGACCCAAAAGAGGAGGAGCCATGTAAGCTATGCAGAATAGGCGGGACTCCTTAGTACCCTTAACATAATATATGCATTACATCATGGAATTTTCCTGAAGCACACTTCCATCTGGTGAGATTCATAGGAACCATCCTGCAGCTCTCTGCACCTTTCAATGTAGCTTGTCTCTTTGAATGCTATAATAAAAAACTCGTGTGAGCAACTCATGAAACCAAAGCATACAGTGTACCATTATGCTACTCATCTTCCATCTGGTGGGATTCATAGGAACAATCCTGCAGCTCTCTGCACCTTTCCATGATACTTGTCTCTATAAGTATCATAATAAAAAACTCATGTGAGTTACTCATGAAAACAAAGCATACAGTGTATGCTATAACACTGTATAGTAATTTTTTATTACTATATTATAACTACGCAGTTCCTTTCAGCAATGGAATTTTCAATTACAAACTGCGCAATTTCTTTTCAGCTAGCTCATAGAGGGATAGGAAACATTGTTTTTGTTCCAAAATTTTCACTTTAGACCTTTATTCCATGCATCACAGTAGAATAGTCCCTATAGCTCTCTGTGCTGGATCATTGCTGAAGGGTTCCTACTCCACCCATCATCCCTGCTATATAAGCTATAGATGGCTACCATCTCCAATCTGTAATAATGTGTGCATGTATGTATTGTTAGAGTCTTTTAAAGTATCTCTACCTCTGTGTTATCCTATGTGCAAGACAGCATTGTTAGAGATATACAAACCTGTATGTGTGTCTATGTATCTCTGCTAGTCCTGTGTATTACTACTACTACATAGCCCTGCTCACACCAGTAACCTAGTTACACACGAGTGGCAGAGCTAGTGTTTACAGTAACAAAGTGAGTCCTCTGGCTGCAGCTGTCTGTGTTTCCCATTAGTACCAGGAGTATCCATACAGGAGGAGGAGGGACCTACCATGAAACCTCTGTCCTATCTATGATACTGCCCTCTTTGTAGGCATTATTAAAAAACTGTTATGAGTTACTCATGAGTTGCAATGCAGCTTATAGTGAGAAAAACGAGTGTAAACAAAATGCAGTCTTGGACTGCTTCTCACTTTGTCTATGGACCAATCAATGCAATTTCTTCTTGTACATGTTTAAGGGTATTAGACACACAATTCGTTTAATGTAATTGTGTGTCTATATCAAGCTTTTCTAGGAGAAAAGTTGAGTTTAGCTCCATTCACATTTTGCATGATTCTGAGTTTGTTTACCAACCGATTTTCAAGCTGATTTTTTCTTCTTAAAGGACAACTCGGGGGCTACATTTTATTTTATATAGTCCAGCATCTATCTCTAGTCCTTGTATGTTAAAATGACTAAAACGGCAAAATACAAGTATCAAAATGCACTGCATTAATAGATTGAAGTAAATTTCAGTCCAAAAATTTATAATCTAAAATTTGTCTCAGCAAATTCAAAGTAATTAAGTATCATAAAAGAAAAAGAAACTTTCCAAAGCAGAGAGAAAACCTCTCTGAGATCCAAAGTATCCAAACAGAAGCCTTTCTAAAACTTTCTAAGTCCAGCTCTGCATTTACCTCCAAGCCCCAAGCCTACAGCTAAGTCTAACAGTTTGCTTTTACCTAACTTAATACCTATGCCTCAAACCTACAGCTAAGTCTAACAGAGAAAACTCCTCTGAGATCTAAAGTACCAAAAGCTTTTATCTATCAGAACATAGAAACAGACTCACCTTGCAAATGCTGCTCCCAAGTGCCTAGTGCCCAAGTGCTCAGTGTCCATGTACCTTTTATAGGTCCAAAAGAGGAGGAGCCATATAAGCTATGCAGAAGAGGCGGTGTCCATGTACCTTATATAGACCTAAAAGAGGAGGAGCCATGTAAGCTATGCAGAAGAGGCGGGACTCCTCAGTACCCTAGCCAGTGTGTAGCCATATATGACATATATCAACATAATATATTCTATTCCTTATAAGGCGTAAAAAGTAAGACGTAGAAAACCATATACGGCATAACATATCAACATAATATATTCTCTTCCTTATAAGGCGTAAAAAGTAAGATGTAGAAAACCATATACGGCATAACATATCAACATAATATATTCTCTTCCTTATAAGGCGTAAAAAGTAAGACGTAGAAAACCATATACGGCATAACATATGCAGAACGTAACTCATGCTGCTCCTCTCCTTCTCACACAAACATACTAACACACATACACAGCAGGCTTGGAACCGTGTGACTCAGTGACATAGCCACCATGGAGCTACTATTTACAGTGCACCTTTTTACCACAGATAAAAAGTCAGGTTAAAAACTAACTACGCAGTGCCTTATTCTAACCTAACTGCGCAATAAGAATAAGATTTTCCCACCCTGTTTTTGTCAAGTATATTAGCATAATACATGCATTCTTACTGCGTAGTTCCTGTTTTTGTAAGGCATATTAACATAATACATGTATTTACACTGCGTATTTCCTGTTTTTGTCAGGTATATTAGCATAATACATGCATTCTTACTGCGTAGTTCCTGTTTTTGTCAGGCATATTAACATAATACATGTATTTACACTGCGTAGTTCCTATTTTTATAAGCTATATTAACATAATACATGTATTGTCTTTGCGTAGTAGATGGACATTTTACTTAAGACGTAAAAGCTAACTGGTTTCATCCAGATAACAAGTGGTCTAGTAAAAACACAGCTAGCTCGTTTTTAACTCTACACAGTAAAAACTGGATAGTCTATCCCTTATGGTTGCAGGCTAAACAATGACGGTTACAATGTATCAAATCAAACGGACTAGCAAATCATATTTGAATGCTAATACATAAACAGCAAACTATAGCTAGCCTTTTACAGTGAGCAGCTAAAACTCTGTATAAGCTGCTCACTGCAACTATATAGCGAGCACTTCATTTTGATATGTGTATGGCCACAACCCATATCTAAAAAGTCAAGAGAGTAACTCATGCCGCTCCTCTCCTTCTCACACAAACATACTAACACCCCTACACAGCCAACATAGAAAGCTAGATGAGAAACATAAATGGGACCGTTATGTCAAATACTCATGTATAAGTCAGGCTCTGTATGTAAGCCTGTTCCATGCATAGGTCTGGGTGAAAAGGTTCTCAATGTTATATAAACCGATCAACCTTGAGTAAAAGCTCTACCCATCTCTCTCTTAGGCTTTACCTGACTCTCTTAGTCTTCGCAGGTCTCCCTCTCAAGCTTTGCCCTTAGGGGAAACAGCCTCCTCAGTGTGTATCAATATTTAATATAATTCACATTTTAGATTGTAACATGTACTTTTCCCTTTTGCCCATGGCTTTATTATAAGCTGCTCGCTATAGTTGCTCTAAACACTTCATTTTAAAACAGAGCATTGTGATAACACTATAATTACATAGTGAGCAGCTTAAATCCCTTCTGCTCATAACTTTATTATAAGCTGCTCACTGTGATGGGATTGTGATTGCACTTCATTTTAGAGCAGAGCATCATGATGATACTGGTACTGCATGTTATCCCATCTGGAGGGACATATAAGAACTATCTTAAATCCCTTTTGCCTATCATTTAAGAGCAAAGCATCATGATGACACTGCTGCTACACGTCCTCCCATCTGGAGGGATCTATAAGAACTATAACTACATAGATAGCTCTCCCATCTGGAGGCATTTAAAAGAACTAATTAAAAGCACAAGGAGATGTTAATCTAAATTATATATATATATATATATATATGTATAAATATATATATCTATAAACGACCTCTTTTATAGATAAATTAAATATATCTATAAACGACCTCTTTTATAGATAAATTAAATATATCTATAAACGACCTCTTTTATAGATAAATTAAATATATCTATAAACGACCTCTTTTATAAATAATCTAAAAATAGGAGGTCTTCTCTGGATAATCCAAATATGATGGTCTTTTCTGGATAATATTCAGAAAAGACCATCTATTATACTACTGGCAGTCTATACAAAAAGTTTCCCCCAACAGGCCATTCTGTCCTTCAGACATTAATGTTCTGCAGGCTCGGACTGATTTTGGCAGTACCGGATTCCTCAAGAACACAAGGTCTTGGGATTACAGTCAGTCATTGGGTCCCACAGTCTGGTCATTTCTGCAGGCCCGGCAGCAATTTTCACAGCAATGGCCTTGGTCCCACATGTTTTATGGACTGCGAGGGGTGCAGTAGATTTCCATGCAGAGGTGCAGAAAATTTTCTGACCCCTTCACTTTGGACAGGTTGCAATTTCCCTGGTCACCCCCCTTGTTCTACAATAATTCACAGGCTCTCCTACTGAAAAAGCATGATATCTTTTTGACCCCTCCCCCACCTTGAGGTGTCAAAATCATTTCTCCCTTTGAAACAAACAACCTTACTCTCCTTTATCTGAATGAGACTCTAGGGGCTATGCCTTATATGCATGTTCTACAGTAAATACTGACTGCTTTGTATGTCTGATTGCAATTGATGGTCTTCTGATAATTTGATCCTTTTCTTTTATCATGTAGTAGACTATTGATCTAGACAGGATTTTTTTCAGGATATTTTGTGACAGGAAATACTTGTGTATGATCAATACCATAGGGATAGTACTGTGTATAAGGCACAGAAATTCAATCCACATATAGGGACCCATAAGCTGATGCTGACAGTGTTCGGCATGTTTTTCTGTTCTTTAATTTTGTTGATCAGTGCTAGTTCGTCGGGGGGGGGGGGGGTATCTCTGCATGACGTCAGTAGTATAATAGATGGTCTTTTCTGAATATTATCCAGAAAAGACCATCATATTTGGATTATCCAGAGAAGACCTCCTATTTTTAGATTATTTATAAAAGAGGTCGTTTATAGATATATTTAATTTATCTATAAAAGAGGTCGTTTATAGATATATTTAGATTATTTATAAAAGAGGTTGTTTATAGATATATTTAGATTATTTATAAAAGAGGTCATCTATAAATATATCTATAAAAGAGATCGTTTATAGATATATATATTTATACATATATATATATATATATATATATATATATATATATAATTTAGATTAACATCTCCTTGTGCTTTTAATTAGTTCTTTTAAATGCCTCCAGATGGGAGAGCTATCTATGTAGTTATAGTTCTTATAGATCCCTCCAGATGGGAGGACGTGTAGCAGCAGTGTCATCATGATGCTTTGCTCTTAAATGATAGGCAAAAGGGATTTAAGATAGTTCTTATATGTCCCTCCAGATGGGATGACATGCAGTACCAGTATCATCATGATGCTCTGCTCTAAACTGAAGTGCAATCACAATCCCATCACAGTGAGCAGCTTATAATAAAGTTATGAGCAGAAGGGATTTAAGCTGCTCACTATGTAATTATAGTGTTATCACAATGCTCTGTTTTAAAATGAAGTGTTTAGAGCAACTATAGCGAGCAGCTTATAATAAAGCCATGGGCAAAAGGGAAAAGTACATGTTACAATCTAAAATGTGAATTATATTAAATATTGATACACACTGAGGAGGCTGTTTCCCCTAAGGGCAAAGCTTGAGAGGGAGACCTGCGAAGACTAAGAGAGTCAGGTAAAGCCTAAGAGAGAGATGGGTAGAGCTTTTACTCAAGGTTGATCGGTTTATATAACATTGAGAACCTTTTCACCCAGACCTATGCATGGAACAGGCTTACATACAGAGCCTGACCTATACATGAGTATTTGACATAACGGTCCCATTTATGTTTCTCATCTACACTGTTAAAAATTTCCGTAGATTTTACAGAGAATCATTGTTAAATTTTACGGGTTTTCACCGTTATTTTTATTACAATGAAACACCCTTAGATTAGGTGATGTTACAGTGAATCTGTGTAAAATACTACGGAAAAGTACCTTTTTTTATTTACGGTGAATCTTTGTCCTTTCGGAAGTTTCATATCTTCCCACTAGGTGGCCTCGGGGCTCACTTTGAGACTTTCTTCAATGCCCTACACCCTAAACAGCTCAAATTGTCACAAAATTCAAAGCATATCCACTTTGGTTTATGCACCATGTCATCAAAATGCAAGTCTACATTGTAGTTTTATAGATTTCAGATATTCAAAAAATAATCCAACTTTGTGTGGCAAAGAGGAGTAGCAGGGATGTCATAAACACCCATTATGTGGTAATAGAAAAAAATATAGGCATATCACTGCAGTTTTTAATTCAACACAATTCTGAAGTAGTCTGTGTATTTAGATTATTCCTCCAAAGTTATGAAGGGCATGATGTGCCTCTCAAGGACTAAACTATAATTATAATGATTAGAATGTCCTTACACTAGGATTTCCAGATAAACTGTACATGCAAACAAACCATGTATAAAGATAACCTAGTCCATTGTGAATTTACAGTGTTATTTCTAAAATGTCAAGCCAGAGGCTGAATATTGCTATGAAAAGTTAATGGTGTATGGCATTGAAACCAAAACAATGTTTAATTAATTACCTTTAATCATTGTTTAGAAATAACGGTGAAATTCTGTAAAAATTATGGTGACATTGAAAAACTGGTCACCGTTAAAAAAACGGTGAAAGATTGGCAGCCATTGTTGCCAATGATTCTTCGTTTTTTCTACGGAAAATTTTTAACAGTGTAGCTTTCTATGTTGGCTGTGTAGGGGTGTTAGTATGTTTGTGTGAGAAGGAGAGGAGCGGCATGAGTTACTCTCTTGACTTTTTAGATATGGGTTGTGGCCATACACATATCAAAATGAAGTGCTCGCTATATAGTTGCAGTGGACAGCTTATACAGAGTTTTAGCTGCTCACTGTAAAAGGCTAGCTATAGTTTGCTGTTTATGTATTAGCATTCAAATATGATTTGCTAGTCCGTTTGATTTGATACATTGTAACCGTCATTGTTTAGCCTGCAACCATAAGGGATAGACTATCCAGTTTTTACTGTGTAGAGCTAAAAACGAGCTAGCTGTGTTTTTACTAGACCACTTGTTATCTGGATGAAACCAGTTAGCTTTTACGTCTTAAGTAAAATGTCCATCTACTACGCAAAGACAATACATGTATTATGTTAATATAGCTTATAAAAATAGGAACTACGCAGTGTAAATACATGTATTATGTTAATATGCCTGACAAAAACAGGAACTACGCAGTAAGAATGCATGTATTATGCTAATATACCTGACAAAAACAGGAAATACGCAGTGTAAATACATGTATTATGTTAATATGCCTTACAAAAACAGGAACTACGCAGTAAGAATGCATGTATTATGCTAATATACTTGACAAAAACAGGGTGGGAAAATCTTATTCTTATTGCGCAGTTAGGTTAGAATAAGGCACTGCGTAGTTAGTTTTTAACCTGACTTTTTATCTGTGGTAAAAAGGTGCACTGTAAATAGTAGCTCCATGGTGGCTATGTCACTGAGTCACACGGTTCCAAGCCTGCTGTGTATGTGTGTTAGTATGTTTGTGTGAGAAGGAAAGGAGCAGCATGAGTTACGTTCTGCATATGTTATGCCGTATATGGTTTTCTACGTCTTACTTTTTACGCCTTATAAGGAAGAGAATATATTATGTTGATATGTTATGCCGTATATGGTTTTCTACATCTTACTTTTTACGCCTTATAAGGAAGAGAATATATTATGTTGATATGTTATGCCGTATATGGTTTTCTACGTCTTACTTTTTACGCCTTATAAGGAAGAGAATATATTATGTTGATATATGTCATATATGGCTACACACTAGCTAGGGTACTGAGGAGTCCCGCCTCTTCTGCATAGCTTACATGGCTCCTCCTCTTTTAGGTCTATATAAGGTACATGGACACCGCCTCTTCTGCATAGCTTATATGGCTCCTCCTCTTTTGGACCTATAAAAGGTACATGGACACTGAGCACTTGGGCACTAGGCACTGGGGAGCAGCATTTGCAAGGTGAGTCTGTTTCTATGTTCTGATAGATAAAAGCTTTTGGTACTTTAGATCTCAGAGGAGTTTTCTCTGTTAGACTTAGCTGTAGGTTTGAGGCATAGGTATTAAGTTAGGTAAAAGCAAACTGTTAGACTTAGCTGTAGGCTTGGGGCTTGAAGGTAAATGCAGAGCTGGACTTAGAAAGTTTTAGAAAGGCTTCTGTTTGGATACTTTGGATCTCAGAGAGGTTTTCTCTCTGCTTTGGAAAGTTTCTTTTTCTTTTATGATACTTAATTACTTTGAATTTGCTGAGACAAATTTTAGATTATAAATTTTTGGACTGAAATTTACTTCAATCTATTAATGCAGTGCATTTTGATACTTGTATTTTGCCGTTTTAGTCATTTTAACATACAAGGACTAGAGATAGATGCTGGACTATATAAAATAAAATGTAGCCCCCGAGTTGTCCTTTAAGAAGAAAAAATCAGCTTGAAAATCGGTTGGTAAACAAACTCAGAATCATGCAAAATGTGAATGGAGCTAAACTCAACTTTTCTCCTAGAAAAGCTTGATATAGACACACAATTACATTAAACGAATTGTGTGTCTAATACCCTTAAACATGTACAAGAAGAAATTGCATTGATTGGTCCATAGACAAAGTGAGAAGCAGTCCAAGACTGCATTTTGTTTACACTCGTTTTTCTCACTATAAGCTGCATTGCAACTCATGAGTAACTCATAACAGTTTTTTAATAATGCCTACAAAGAGGGCAGTATCATAGATAGGACAGAGGTTTCATGGTAGGTCCCTCCTCCTCCTGTATGGATACTCCTGGTACTAATGGGAAACACAGACAGCTGCAGCCAGAGGACTCACTTTGTTACTGTAAACACTAGCTCTGCCACTCGTGTGTAACTAGGTTACTGGTGTGAGCAGGGCTATGTAGTAGTAGTAATACACAGGACTAGCAGAGATACATAGACACACATACAGGTTTGTATATCTCTAACAATGCTGTCTTGCACATAGGATAACACAGAGGTAGAGATACTTTAAAAGACTCTAACAATACATACATGCACACATTATTACAGATTGGAGATGGTAGCCATCTATAGCTTATATAGCAGGGATGATGGGTGGAGTAGGAACCCTTCAGCAATGATCCAGCACAGAGAGCTATAGGGACTATTCTACTGTGATGCATGGAATAAAGGTCTAAAGTGAAAATTTTGGAACAAAAACAATGTTTCCTATCCCTCTATGAGCTAGCTGAAAAGAAATTGCGCAGTTTGTAATTGAAAATTCCATTGCTGAAAGGAACTGCGTAGTTATAATATAGTAATAAAAAATTACTATACAGTGTTATAGCATACACTGTATGCTTTGTTTTCATGAGTAACTCACATGAGTTTTTTATTATGATACTTATAGAGACAAGTATCATGGAAAGGTGCAGAGAGCTGCAGGATTGTTCCTATGAATCCCACCAGATGGAAGATGAGTAGCATAATGGTACACTGTATGCTTTGGTTTCATGAGTTGCTCACACGAGTTTTTTATTATAGCATTCAAAGAGACAAGCTACATTGAAAGGTGCAGAGAGCTGCAGGATGGTTCCTATGAATCTCACCAGATGGAAGTGTGCTTCAGGAAAATTCCATGATGTAATGCATATATTATGTTAAGGGTACTAAGGAGTCCCGCCTATTCTGCATAGCTTACATGGCTCCTCCTCTTTTGGGTCTATATAAGGTACATGGACACCGCCTCTTCTGCATAGATTATATGGCTCCTCCTCTTTTGGACCTATAAAAGGTACATGGACACTGAGCATTTGGGCATTAGGCACTTGGGAGCAGCATTTGCAAGGTGAGTCTGTTTCTATGTTCTGATAGATAAAAGCTTTTGGTGCTTTAGATCTCAGAGGAGTTTTCTCTGTTAGACTTAGCTGTAGGTTTGAGGCATAGGTATTAAGTTAGGTAAAAGCAAACTGTTAGACTTAGCTGTAGGCTTGGGGCTTGGAGGTAAATGCAGAGCTGGACTTAGAAAGTTTTCTGTCTGGATACTTTGGATTTTAAACTGTTGGACTCCATGAACATTTATGAAAGCTTAGGCTAGGTATTTATTGCTTAAGTTTTTCATGGATTTGATGATCTAAGAAAATGTTTCTGTCACCTTTGTAGAAATTTCTCTCGCCTTAGAGAAGTTTTCATGCCATATTGTTTTATTTTAATTTAAGTGCCCTGAGAGGTTTTGAGAGTAAATAATCAGTTGGGCATTTTTGTAAGCTTAGGCTGGATATTTATTGTATGACTTTCTTCAGATTTGATAGTTTCAGAAAATGTTTGCTACTTTGAATTTAACAGTTTGAAAGTTTCCGATACTAAATGCTCAATTGGGCATTTTTCTCAGCATAGGCTAGGTTTCTGCCACATTTACAGAAATGCCTCTGAGAATAGAAAGGTGTTCATTGGATACTGTGCTATCATGTCAAAGTTTCTAAGGGTAAGTACTCAGTGGGACTTTGTTACATCTATAAGCTTAGACTAGGTTGGCTCTTAATATTATTGAATATTGTTGTGTTAGTTTAGGATTTAGCAGTCTAAGAAAGGCCTTCTGAAGCAAAGGTCTCAACTAAGTTATTTTGAATTTAGAACTTTCAAAAATGTTTCTAAGATTAATACAGAGTTGCAATTAAATGTTTTTCCTAGCTGAGGCTGGGAGGCTCTGAAATATGGGAAAGTTGAATAGCTTATGAGTTTGATATGATTAGTCATTGAGGGATTGGATTAAAACAGGAATAGTGTATAATAATGAATGAGAGCATTGTGTGATAATACATAAAGTCTTTTGTCAGCAGGATAACGCCATTGAAGCTGAAGTCACTTTTCTGGAAAGTGCTTTGCTTGGGCTACCAGAGGTACCCTCCTGTACTGTGCTGAGCAGATGGACTGTAGCCACTCATGGCTATTTTGGTTGAAGGCAGAACAGGTAAAACTAACTCTCTAGTTTCTCCACTGCTTTGGCTTTCATGGTGATACGCCACTGTACTGGAGGAGGTAGACTATTCTGGACAGTGCACTGCTTGGGCTACCAGAGGTACGCCCCTGTACTGTGCTGAGCAGATTGGCTGTAGCCAGCCCATGGCTATTTTGGTCGAAGGCGGAACAAGTAAAACTAACTCTCTAGTTTCTCCACTGCTTTGGCTTTCATGGTGATACGCCACTGTACTGGAGGAGGTAGACTATTCTGGACAGTGCACTGCTTGGGCTACCAGAGGTACGCCCCTGTACTGTGCTGAGCAGATTGGCTATAGCCAGCCCATGCCATATTGTTTTATTTTAATTTAAGTGCCCTGAGAGGTTTTGAGAGTAAATAATCAGTTGAGCATTTTTGTAAGCTTAGGCTGGATATTTATTGTATGACTTTCTTCAGATTTGATAGTTTCAGAAAATGTTTGCTACTTTGAATTTAATAGTTTGAAAGTTTCCGATACTAAATGCTCAATTGGGCATTTTTCTCAGCATAGGCTAGGTTTCTGCCACATTTACAGAAATGCCTCTGAGTATAGAAATGTGTTCATTGGATACTGTGCTATCATGTCAAAGTTTCTAAGGGTAAGTACTCAGCGGGACTTTGTTACATCTATAAGCTTAGACTAGGTTGGCTCTTAATATTATTGAATATTGTTGTGTTAGTTTAGGATTTAGCAGTCTAAGAAAGGCCTTCTGAAGCAAAGGTCTCAACTAAGTTATTTTGAATTTAGAACTTTCAAAAATGTTTCTAAGATTGAATACAGAGTTGCAATTAAATGTTTTTCCTAGCTGAGGCTGGGAGGCTCTGAAATATGGGAAAGTTGAATAGCTTATGAGTTTGATATGATTAGTCATTGAGGGATTGGATTAAAACAGGAATAGTGTATAATAATGAATCAGAGCATTGTGTGATAATACATAAAATCTTTTGTCAGCAGGATAACGCCATTGAAGCTGAAGTCACTTTTCAGGAAAGTGCTTTGCTTGGGCTACCAGAGGTACCCTCCTGTACTGTGCTGAGCAGATGGACTGTAGCCACTCATGGCTATTTTGGTTGAAGGCAGAACAGGTAAAACTATCTCTCTAGTTTCTCCACTGCTTTGGCTTTCATGGTGATACGCCACTGTACTGGAGGAGGTAGACTATTCTGGACAGTGCACTGCTTGGGCTACCAGAGGTACGCCCCTGTACTGTGCTGAGCAGATTGGCTGTAGCCAGCCCATGGCTATTTTGGTCGAAGGCGGAACAAGTAAAACTAACTCTCTAGTTTCTCCACTGCTTTGGCTTTCATGGTGATACGCCACTGTACTGGAGGAGGTAGACAATTCTGGACAGTGCACTGCTTGGGCTACCAGAGGTACACCCCTGTACTGTGCTGAGCAGATTGGCTGTAGCCAGCCTATGGCTATTTTGGTCGAAGGCGGAACAGGTAAAACTAACTCTCTAGTTTCTCCACTGCTTTGGCTTTCATGGTGATACGCCACTGTACTGGAGGAGGTAGACTATTCTGGACAGTGCACTGCTTGGGCTACCAGAGGTACGCCCCTGTACTGTGCTGAGCAGATTGGCTATAGCCAGCCCATGCCATATTGTTTTATTTTAATTTAAGTGCCCTGAGAGGTTTTGAGAGTAAATAATCAGTTGAGCATTTTTGTAAGCTTAGGCTGGATATTTATTGTATGACTTTCTTCAGATTTGATAGTTTCAGAAAATGTTTGCTACTTTGAATTTAATAGTTTGAAAGTTTCCGATACTAAATGCTCAATTGGGCATTTTTCTCAGCATAGGCTAGGTTTCTGCCACATTTACAGAAATGCCTCTGAGTATAGAAATGTGTTCATTGGATACTGTGCTATCATGTCAAAGTTTCTAAGGGTAAGTACTCAGCGGGACTTTGTTACATCTATAAGCTTAGACTAGGTTGGCTCTTAATATTATTGAATATTGTTGTGTTAGTTTAGGATTTAGCAGTCTAAGAAAGGCCTTCTGAAGCAAAGGTCGCAACTAAGTTATTTTGAATTTAGAACTTTCAAAAATGTTTCTAAGATTGAATACAGAGTTGCAATTAAATGTTTTTCCTAGCTGAGGCTGGGAGGCTCTGAAATATGGGAAAGTTGAATAGCTTATGAGTTTGATATGATTAGTCATTGAGGGATTGGATTAAAACAGGAATAGTGTATAATAATGAATCAGAGCATTGTGTGATAATACATAAAATCTTTTGTCAGCAGGATAACGCCATTGAAGCTGAAGTCACTTTTCTGGAAAGTGCTTTGCTTGGGCTACCAGAGGTACCCTCCTGTACTGTGCTGAGCAGATGGACTGTAGCCACTCATGGCTATTTTGGTTGAAGGCAGAACAGGTAAAACTATCTCTCTAGTTTCTCCACTGCTTTGGCTTTCATGGTGATACGCCACTGTACTGGAGGAGGTAGACTATTCTGGACAGTGCACTGCTTGGGCTACCAGAGGTACGCCCCTGTACTGTGCTGAGCAGATTGGCTGTAGCCAGCCCATGGCTATTTTGGTCGAAGGCGGAACAAGTAAAACTAACTCTCTAGTTTCTCCACTGCTTTGGCTTTCATGGTGATACGCCACTGTACTGGAGGAGGTAGACTATTCTGGACAGTGCACTGCTTGGGCTACCAGAGGTACGCCCCTGTACTGTGCTGAGCAGATTGGCTGTAGCCAGCCTATGGCTATTTTGGTCGAAGGCGGAACAGGTAAAACTAACTCTCTAGTTTCTCCACTGCTTTGGCTTTCATGGTGATACGCCACTGTACTGGAGGAGGTAGACTATTCTGGACAGTGCACTGCTTGGGCTACCAGAGGTACGCCCCTGTACTGTGCTGAGCAGATTGGCTGTAGCCAGCCTATGGCTATTTTGGTCGAAGGCAGAACAGGTAAGACTAACTCTCTAGTTTCTCCACTGCTTTGGCTTTCATGGTGATACGCCACTGTACTGGAGGAGGTAGACTATTCTGGACAGTGCACTGCTTGGGCTACCAGAGGTACGCCCCTGTACTGTGCTGAGCAGATTGGCTGTAGCCAGCCTATGGCTATTTTGGTCGAAGGCAGAACAGGTAAAACTAACTCTCTAGTTTCTCCACTGCTTAGGCTTTCATGGTGATACGCCACTGTACTGGAGGAGGTAGACTATTCTGGACAGTGCACTGCTTGGGCTACCAGAGGTACGCCCCTGTACTGTGCTGAGCAGATTGGCTGTAGCCAGCCTATGGCTATTTTGGTCGAAGGGGGAACAAGTAAAACTAACTCTCTAGTTTCTCCACTGCTTTGGCTTTCATGGTGATACGCCACTGTACTGGAGGAGGTAGACTATTCTGGACAGTGCACTGCTTGGGCTACCAGAGGTACGCCCCTGTACTGTGCTGAGCAGATTGGCTGTAGCCAGCCTATGGCTATTTTGGTCGAAGGCGGAACAAGTAAAACTAACTCTCTAGTTTCTCCACTGCTTTGTCTTTCATGGTGATACGCCACTGTACTGGAGGAGGTAGACTATTCTGGACAGTGCACTGCTTGGGCTACCAGAGGTACGCCCCTGTACTGTGCTGAGCAGATTGGCTGTAGCCAGCCTATGGCTATTTTGGTCGAAGGCAGAACAGGTAAAACTAACTCTCTAGTTTCTCCACTGCTTTGGCTTTCATGGTGATACGCCACTGTACTGGAGGAGGTAGACTATTCTGGACAGTGCACTGCTTGGGCTACCAGAGGTACGCCCCTGTACTGTGCTGAGCAGATTGGCTGTAGCCAGCCTATGGCTATTTTGGTCGAAGGCAGAACAGGTAAAACTAACTCTCTAGTTTCTCCACTGCTTTGGCTTTCACGGTGATACGCCACTGTACTGGAGGAGGTAGACTATTCTGGACAGTGCACTGCTTGGGCTACCAGAGGTACGCCCCTGTACTGTGCTGAGCAGATTGGCTGTAGCCAGCCTATGGCTATTTTGGTCGAAGGCGGAACAAGTAAAACTAACTCTCTAGTTTCTCCACTGCTTTGGCTTTCATGGTGATACGCCACTGTACTGGAGGAGGTAGACTATTCTGGACAGTGCACTGCTTGGGCTACCAGAGGTACGCCCCTGTACTGTGCTGAGCAGATTGGCTGTAGCCAGCCTATGGCTATTTTGGTCGAAGGCGGAACAGGTAAAACTAACTCTCTAGTTTCTCCACTGCTTTGGCTTTCATGGTGATACGCCACTGTACTGGAGGAGGTAGACTATTCTGGACAGTGCACTGCTTGGGCTACCAGAGGTACGCCCCTGTACTGTGCTGAGCAGATTGGCTGTAGCCAGCCTATGGCTATTTTGGTCGAAGGCAGAACAGGTAAAACTAACTCTCTAGTTTCTCCACTGCTTTGGCTTTCATGGTGATACGCCACTGTACTGGAGGAGGTAGACTATTCTGGACAGTGCACTGCTTGGGCTACCAGAGGTACGCCCCTGTACTGTGCTGAGCAGATTGGCTGTAGCCAGCCTATGGCTATTTTGGTCGAAGGCGGAACAAGTAAAACTAACTCTCTAGTTTCTCCACTGCTTTGGCTTTCATGGTGATACGCCACTGTACTGGAGGAGGTAGACTATTCTGGACAGTGCACTGCTTGGGCTACCAGAGGTACGCCCCTGTACTGTGCTGAGCAGATTGGCTGTAGCCAGCCTATGGCTATTTTTGGTTGAAGGCAGAACAGGTAAAACTCTCGTTTATCCTTTGCTTTGGCTTTGAATTTACACGTCTGAGAGTTTCTTAGTTATTCTGAATTAAAAACTCTCTGAGAACAAATACAGCGTTAGACTTAGCTATTTTCTCAAGCTGAGGCTAGGGATGGTTTGTATGGAATTAAATTTTGCTGTGTTAGTTTTAATTCAGCAGTTTCAGAAAAGAATTTTCATGCGTTCATTGAAGTTTCTATACTTTTAAAATTGATTTGTCCTAGCTTCAGAAAGATTTCTGCACACCGAATTTTGACAGCCAATCACAGCCCTTGAAGGTAACTGGGTTCGATTCCTAGCATAACCAACACAAAACATAATGCTGGTGCAAAGGGACAGATTGGTTATGGTCCCACCTTCAATTGCTGTGATGAGCTATCAGTTTCCCCCTGACTTTAGAGAGGTTTTCATAACATGTTGCATTATTTTGAATTTACTAGTCTGAGAGTAAATTCTCAGTTGGACATTTCTGTCAGCTTAGGCTAGGTATTTATTGCTTGAGTTTCTTTGACATCAATGGTCTCAGAAAACTTTTCTCTCACCTTTGTAAAAAAAGGCTCTGCCTGCAGAAACATTTTCATTGGATATTGTGTTATTTTGGATTTAATAGTGAGAGTCTCTAAGAACTAATACTCATTCAGACTTTAATATTTATATCAGTTTAGGCTAGGTAGGCTTTCATAGCATCTTGCCAGTTTTATTTACTAGTTTGAGAGTTTCTAAAAGTAAATACTCAGTCAAACATTTTTATTAACTTAGGATAGGTATTTATTGTTTAAGTTTCTTAAGCTTTATTGGTCTCAATAAACATTTCTCCCACCTTTGTAGAAAAGGCTCTGCCTATGGAAACATTTTTATTGGATATTGCGTTATTTTGGATTTAATAGTGTGATAGTCTCTAAGGGTAAGTACTCAGTCAGATTTTGATATTTATATCAGTTTAGGCTAGGTAGGCTTTCAATATCACTGAAAATTGTTGTGTCAGTTGGGATTTAGTGGTCTTAGAATAGCTTTCTTATAATTTTATGAAAGTTTCAATTGTCTAAAGTTTTCTGTTAGCTTTAGAAACTTGACTGTGACCTCTACTGAGTTATTCTGAATTTAGAACTCTCAGAAATGTTTTTGAGATTAAACACAAAGTTGGATTTAGAAGGGACTAATATTTAAGTTGTCCTGATATTACATATGTGTCAGTTGTGGTTTGTCTACAAAATAATTACAACAAAGGGACTAATATCAAATTATTTTGATTGTTTGGTTTGTCAACAGAAATAATCACAACAAGGGACTCATATATCTAAGATGTCCTAATGTTGCATTTGTGTTGGTTGTGATTTGTTGACGAAAATAATCGCAACAAGGGATCCATAACAAAAATAATCGCACAAGGGATCCATATCTAAGTTGTGGTTTGTTGACATAATAATCACAATAAAAGATCAATTTTTAAGATGTCCTAAGGTTTGGGTTGTTGACAAAAAACAACCACAAAGGACAAAGATATTGTCCGAATATTACATTTTGCTCTATTTACGAGTTAAGAGAGGATAACCTGAGTTTGTGAAAGTAAATTATTTGAATTTTAGATAAAAGATTTGGAAAAAAATGATCATAAAAATTAATTATGAACTATTAAAAACTAGAATTTCTTATTTCGAAGGTAGAATACATTTCAAAGACAATGAAAAGGATATAATAGATGTCAGTTTTCCTTCCCAGCCTTATATGTTAGTCAAGGAAGCTGAACAAATTATTTCGGCTTTGTCTTATTTTGATTCTTTGCCACGGTTAAAAAAAAATCAAAGTAGAGGCGCTTGTATATTTCGCTGATTATTTCCTGTCTTTTTATTTGCAGGATGAAATAGGCAATTTAGTTTTATCAAATATTATGCTTTTACCGCGAGTCCTTAAAATGTGTTGCATATTAATGCCTTATCAACATTTTTATTTTACTATGATGGATTTTGCTTGTGACTTACTCGAAATCCCATATATTTATCATGTAGAAACATTAATGAAACCTAAAAAAAGAAAACATGATGACACTTTAGATCCTAGTGAATATGTTTTATCAGAAATAACAAAAGAATTGAGAAATAAAACAAGACAAAGATTGCATAAAATGTCACTAGAATACATGCTTTGTAAATTATGCAACACTGAAATGATTATTTCTACAAAAACTAGAAACATTGCTTATATGATTTGTTGCAATAAGCCAGTACATCAAAAATGTTTTGATGATTTTATTCAAAAATCAAATTTGTATCATAGGACTGAAACAATAAAATGTCCTTACTGTTCCATTGAATGGGTACATGAAAAACCACGGGTTGGTCATGAATGTTTGTTATGGTTAATGAGAAAATCATCTGACACTTCCTTGTTAAATCAAAAAAAAAACCAAAAGTTTGTTTATTTGATAAGAAATAAAAAGTTTGAAACAAATATTTTTGTCTTATGTTACATTTTAAAAATGAAATATTTTATAACATATACAGCAGTAGCTTACAAAAAGTCTCTGAGAATAAAGAAACAAAACTACAATAACTTAAGGTAATACAGTATAACGAATAAGGCAACGAAGTTAACCAATAAGGCAGCAAAGTTATATGATAACGAATAAGGTAACAAAGTAAATGAAGGAGGCAGCGAAATCAGATGAACTTTTCTGACGCAGACTACAGGGAATTCTTTGCAGGAAAAGCATTGCGATTAATGCTTTAAAGGTAAAGCTAAAGATTTGCTTTTGTGAGTTCATTAAAAATTGCTGTTGAGTCAACTGTTCACTGAGAGCTAAAAATTAAATTTGTTTCATTTTCACATAATTAATTCCTGTTACATACATACAATTTGTGGTAAAATTAATTGTAACAATGCTTGTATGGGAACGATTCGCAACAAACTCACAAAAGTAGCTTTTCGCTAATCTAGTAAAGAAATATTAGTCATAGCCTCTAGAGGTCTTCAGTGTGCTAAGTATCGTATAGTTTAAGATAGTTTTAGAAATGCTCACTAGAGGTCTTCAGTAAGCAGAAAATGCCTTGTTTATATTAGTCACCAGAGGTCTTCAGTGTAAAACCATGCACATAGTTTTAGTGACTCACACTAGAGGTCTCCGCTGATTTAGTAAAGTAATGTCAGTCCTAGCCTCTAGAGGTCTATAGAGTGCTAAATATGGTATAGTTTAAGATAGTTTTAGGAATGCTCACTAGAGGTCTTCAGTAAGCAGAAAATGCCTTCTATAAGCCACCAGAGGTCTTCAGTGTAAAACCATGCACATAATTTATATCAGCCACCAGAGGTCTTCAGTGTAAAACCATGCACATAGTTTTAGTGACTCACACTAGAGGTCTCCGCTGATCTAGTAAAGTAATGTCAGTCCTAGCCTCTAGAGGTCTATAGAGTGCTAAATATGGTATAGTTTAAGATAGTTTTAGGAATGCTCACTAGAGATCTTCAGTAAGTAGAAAATGCCTTCTATAAGCCACCAGAGGTCTTCAGTGTAAAACCATGCACATAATTTATATCAGCCACCAGAGGTCTTCAGTGTAAAACCATGCACATAATTTATATCAGCCACCAGAAGTCTTCAGTGTAAAACCATGCACATAGTTTTAGTGACTCTCACTAGAGGTCTTCGCTGATCTAGTAAAGTAATGTCAGTCCTAGCCTCTACAGGTCTATAGAGTGCTAAATATGGTATAGTTTAAGATAATTTTAGGAATGCTCACTAGAGGTCTTCAGTTAACAGAAAATATCCTGTTCATATGAGCCACCAGTGGTTTTTTTTCCCTGAGATAAGAAATACTTTCAAAGTTATCAAAAAAAGATTTTATTGTTTAAAAATAAGATATATTTTTAAAATGAATGTTTCTTCTCCTTTTTACATTAATTTACCTTCTAATACTATTCATCCCTTTCGAGAAAACAAAACAAGCAAATTTTGGGTTAAATTACCTTCTATTTTAATTTTACAAGGAGAATGGGAAGTGGGATTAGTAGAAGTAAACATACCAGTTTCCTGGTATAATTTCCCAGAAATTCCAGAAAAAAATAGGACTTTGGTAGTAGAAAGAAAAGATTTCAGGTTGAAGCAAGACGTGAATAAAATAACTTCATTAGATGAAATAGAAATAAAAAAAAGATATGTCGTGCAAAAATTCCATATGGAAATTATACTTCTTTAGATAGTTTAATAAAAAGCATAAATGCAGCCTTGAAAAAAATAGACGCATACCCTGACGATGAATTTTTTCGAAAAAGTAGAGAACCATATGTGAAAACTGAGCTGCAAAATTTAAAACCCATTTTAAAGGTAGGGAGAGGAGACAAAGTTGTTATGTCTAAATATTTAAGTAATGTACTGAGATTGGATATATCTGAAGAAATAGACAACGAAGCTGAGATCGAAAACAGTGACGTTATAACTTTTTCAGGGCTTCCATTGAATAGTTTATTAGATTTTCAGATTTTAATGAGCACTACTTTAAGATACAAACATTATAAATATTTTCATGTGGGAGGTGTTCCTAATTTGCATCACGTTTCTTCTAATATTTATATTTATACTGATATAGTTGCAAATGAAATTGTAGGCGATCTTCAAATTCCTTTATTGAGAACTATTCGTTGCAGTGAAAAATTCGGAGACGATATAAAGGAAGTTTTTGTCTCTCCGTACTATAAAAAGGTAAAAAAAAGTGAAATACAAGAAATCGAAATAACTATATGTGACGATGTGGGAAAGTTGGTTCAATTTGAATATGGAACAGTTTTTTTAGTTCTTCATTTTAGACCTATAAGAAATGAAAAAAAGTAAAGCTTTCAGAAATTTAATCGTAGAATATGATTTAACTCCTGCTCTTCACAAATATGATCCTGATTTATTTTTACTTAATCAGACCAAAAAAATTAAAAAATTAATTTTGAAGAAAAAAAAAAAAGAAGGGGGGGTTAAATTTCAATTATCGTTATGCACAGTGTTAGGAAAATATAATCTAGAAAACAATGAATATTTTGAAATTCAACCATGGTTCCAAAGTCCTGTTCAAGTAAACTTTGATTCTCATAACGTAGAGGAATTAATAAGAAATTCCTTTTCTGTGATATTAGGTTTTTTCGATGCTTTTTTGCACATGGGGTCAGGATGGTTTTTAAGAGAAATAAAAGTGTTACGCCTCTCTGTTTTTAAATATAATCCTTTTGGAGGTGAGAAAAAAGGGAAAGAAAGCATTATTCAAAGAAAAAAATCAGTTCTTAATATAAAAGGAAGCGGCAAAAAATGCTTCATATACTCTGTTTTAGCAGGATTACATAAAATTCCTCACAATGCAAACTTGGCTAAGTCGTACGATATTTTTTTAGAAAAATTAAACCTTTCTTTTCTTTCTTTTCCTGTGAAATTGAGTGAAATTCCAAAGTTCGAAAAGAAAAATAATCTTACTGTAAATGTCTTTGGCCTTTTAGTATCTGAAAAAAAAGAATTTCAGCCTTTCCCTATGTATATTTCAGTCCTTTCTTCTCCCCTTACTGAAGGAAGACATATTGATTTATTGTTATTTAATGATCACTATTATCTTATCAGAAATTTACATAAATTTATCAGACCATTCTTTTGGAAAAAAACTAGGTACTTTTGTTACAAATGTTTGATATCATTTTGCTCAAAAAAAAAATATGAAATGCACGTTAACAACAATTGCAAAACTAATGTATACAGTGGTCAGGGTTATTCTACTCCACCGAAAGGGACTTTCTTGAAATTCGTTGACCATAAATTTAAAGTTAAAAGTCCTTTTGTGATATATGCAGATTTTGAATGTTATAATCGCACTATAAGCAAAATATACAAAGGGAAATCGTGTTGCTCCAAAGAACACAAATTAAATGCCTTTGGAGCTATATTAATTTCTAAATATGAAAAATACAGTCAAGATCCTGTTATATACGTAGGAAAAAATGTTATAGAAAAATTTGTTTCTTACTTATATAAAAAAAGAGCTGAAATTTCGTATATTTTAGATCATAAGAGAAAACCTTTGTCTTTGTCTTCTGACGATATTTCACATATAGTGAAGCAAAAAAATTGTTACATATGCGGGATATCTTTCACCGAAAAAGGTATAAGAAAAGTTTTAGATCATGCTCACATAGGACAAGAAGGAAAAGGAAGAGATTTAAATTATGCTTGCAATAGATGTAATCTTACTTACACTAGTCTTAGGATGGACAATTTAAAGATACCAATTATAATTCACAACAGCATGAATTATGACACTCATTTTCTCATCCAAAAATTATATAAATATATAAACCAGAGCACCATATCTGTGATTGCTAAATCATCTGAAAAATTTCTTACTTTAAGTTTCGAAAATTTTAGAATTATAGATTCCTTCCAATTTTTACCTACGTCCCTTTCAAAATTAGCTGAACTTTTGCAAGAGAAAGGTTTAAAAGATTTCGTTCAAACAAAAAAACATACTTCAAACAAAAAAATGATTCCTTATATGATAAGAAAAGGTGTCATGTGCTATGATTACATTGATTCTTGGTCTGTTTTGAAAGAAAAAAAATTGCCGCCTATAGACAAATTTTATTCTACTTTAACCAAAAAAAATATAACTGAGGACGATTACTGTCATGCTATTCATATGTTTAAAGCATTAAAATGTAGAAACATAAAAGATTATTTGAAAGCCTACTTGAAAATAGACGTTTTGCTTTTATGTGATGTTTTTGAATCTTTTAGAGAAAAGGCCTTAAGTTATTACGGTTTAGACCCTGCTCATTTTCTAACGGCACCTAGTTTGAGTTATCAAGCTATGTTGAAACATACAGAAGTTGAACTAGAGTTGCTTTCTGACATCGAAATATATAATTTTATAGAAGGCGGTATAAGGGGTGGCATTACTAATGTTTCTCATAGGTATGCGAAAGCTAATTTTTCCGACGAAATCATCTTTTACATAGACTGCAATAACCTTTACGGCAAATGTTTAGCAGATTTTTTGCCTCACTCAAATTTCAAATGGCTAACCCAAAATCAAATTCAAAAACTAAACATAGAAAGCATTTCAGATCATAATGAAACAGGATACATACTGGAGGTAAGTTTAACTTACCCTGACTGTCTTCATGACATGCACAACGATTTTCCTCTAGCTCCACAAAAAATAGAAATAGAAGAACAAGAATTATCTCCGTATGCAAAAGAAATATTGAAAAAAACTGAAACGTCCTATAAAAAAGGAGGAAAAAAGCTTATATGCAATTTAAAAGACAAAAAAAATTATGTAGTGCATTATCGTAATTTAAAATTATACCTTGCATTAGGTTTAAAGATAAATAAAATTCATCGTGTTTTAAGCTTTCATCAGAAAGATTGGATGAAATCTTACATTTTGTTCAATAACAGAGAACGAACTTTGGCTACCTCTGCTTTCGAAAAAGAATTCTTTAAGTTATTAAATAATGCAGCATTTGGTAAAACAATGGAAAATGTCAAGAAAAGAACTAACATGAAATTAACTTCAGACCCTAAAGAAAGTGAAAATCTTATAAAAAAACCTACTTTTAAATCTCTTCATATATTTCAAAAGGACTTTGTAGGAATACAAAGCAGCAAAGAAAAACTTTTACTAGACAAACCGATCTACATTGGGTTTTCTGTTTTAGAGTTATCTAAACTATGGATGTTTAATTTCCATTATAATATCATGTTGCCTAAATTCAAAGACGTACATATTCAACTGTTATATACAGACACAGATTCTTTAGTGTATTACATAAAAGATACAAATTATCTTAAAAAAATAAAAGATCTAAATAATTTTTTTGATTTTTCTAATTTACCTAAAGATCATTTTTTGTATGATGAAACGAACAAAAAGGTCTTAGGTAAATTGAAAGATGAAGCAGGGGGGAAAAAAATAAAAGAATTTATTGCTCTCAGGCCAAAAATGTATTCAATTTTGTTTGAGAAGGGGGAAGAAGAGAAAAAAATAAAGGGAGTCAAAAAAAGTAGCATAGAAACTATAAGGCACAATGACTTTAAGCTTACTTTAGTCCAAAATAGAATAAAAGAAGCAGAATTCGATAACATAAGAAGCATAAAACACAAAGTGTACACTATGTCTCAAAGAAAGATATCTCTTTCTCCTTTTGAAGATAAAAGATATTTGAGAAGAGGAGGAATTAAATCTTACGCATATGGTCATTATAAGATTCCCCCTTTAAAAAGAAAAATGAAAGAAATTCCTTTTGAAGATATTCATTCAAAAAGAAGAAAAGTTTGTGAGATAAAGACAAAAATACAATAGCAAACTATCTGCAAACAAACAAAATGAGTAAATAATCTAAATATCCTACTTTAGCTTTTGGCAAAAGGAAAAGAATAGACATAAATAAATTCAAAGGAAAAATATACTTACATTTTCATGATATGGTAAAAGACAAAAGTATTTCTCTCCTTAAAGAAGAATATGATTTACTCTTTGAACTAAGGAATAAAATAGATAAAAAAATAGATAAAATTAAAAAAATGAGTGAAGAAGAAAAGCCTGGAAAGACTAAGAACACTAAGAAAAAGAAAGAAAAATCAAAGTCTCATAGCGACAGCAGCAGCGACGATAACATAGCCTCTAGTGACAGTGACAGCGATTGAAAACCTTAGTGAGATAAGAGCTACAGCAAAAAAGATTACAAGATATCTACGGTCAAAGTATCTTTGTTTTGAATTAGATAAAAATATACATAAAATGCCTGTTAAGTGTGAATATTGTGGAAGAAAAGGGAGAATAGTTCAAGATAAAAAATATTGTGAAAAATGTCAAAAAAGCATGGTTCAAGAATGCATAAGGTGTCATAAACCTTTTCATTCTCTCCTTTATTTTTCTGCTGACGAAAATCATTTGAGATGTAATTCATGCCATACACAATATCTCAAAGAAAAAATGAGGAACAAAGCTAAGTCTGCTCAAAATAAATTGAAGCTAATTATCGACGAAAAAATCAGCGACACAGAAAACTCTAGCTCCGAAGAATCAGAAGGAAAAGACAACCTGACAGCCTCTCCTTTGCCTGAAGACGAAAATGAAAATCGAAGCAAAAAAAGAAATAAAAGAAAAGCAGGGACTAGCATGACAGAAGATGAAGAAAGTGAGAAAGAAGAAAAAGAAGTCAAGAAAGGAAAAAAACAGAAAACTATTTGTTCCACTAAAGGTAAAACTGTGTTGAAGAAAACCGGAAACGTAAGAAAACATGCACAAAAAACTATAGGAACTAACACAAACCAAGCTAGAATACCTGATGGGTTTATTCCTATATACACTAATATCTATGCTATAGAATAATATTTCTTTTATAAGGCAAAAAGATTTTTTTGTTTCATTTTTTCACGGAAATCCGGAAACTTGCATTGCATTTAATGACTTTTTTCACGCGTAAAAATGGGTTAAAATCTGTGCAAATATGCCCCATTCTGTGAGTTTATGCATTGGCAGAAAGTACACCTCAATGGAGGAACTTGCGCTAATGCCAAGTTTTTTATTGTACATATATTTTAAAACCTATGTGTCAGCAAAAAGTACATCTCGAAAGAGAAATTTGTGCTCTTGCTCAACTCATAAGGGGATAAAATATGTCTCTACCTTTTTTTTCTTGGAATGGACGCGTATCGGATTTCCATTTTGTTTCGCGTGCACGAAAAAAGTTGTGTTATTCATTTATTTAAAAATGTTGTGAAAAATGTTTTGTCTGAATGCTGTTGCAAAAGATGTCGTTCATTCATCAAAAATTATATCACCTACTACTCTGAGATGGTTCTATTTTCATGTTCATAAGCAAATATTTTTCAAACATGGACAAAGAAAATATTTTGAAAAAAATTTATTTCACTCCTTCTCATCCTTCATCTTTTTCTTCTGTGAAAAAATTATATGAAGCAGCTAAAAAAATAGATGAAAATATAACGAGAAAGGACGTGCTAAATTTTCTCCGTAACACTAGAACTTATACTTCACATAAGAAAATAATATATAAATTTCTTCGAAGAAAAACAATAGTGAAAGGCATAAACGATCAATGGCAAATTGATTTAATAAGTATTTTTAACCTTAAAGATCAAAACAATGGAATAAAATATTTATTAGCCTGTATAGATTGTTTTTCACGTTATGCTTATGTTGAACCTTTAGTGAACAAAACTGCATATGTCACTCTAGACGGCTTCAAAAAAATTTTGTTAAAAAGCAATGTTAAGCCCAACTTAATACAATTAGATGAAGGAAGCGAATTTAAAGGTGTTTTTCAAAATTTTTTAAAAGAAAATGAAATAAAATTTTTCAGTACTTCTCAAGACACTAAATGTGCTATAGTAGAAAGATTCAATCGTACCATACAAGACAAAATATATAAATATCTTTCTTTCAAAAAGAGTCTGAGATATATAGACGTTCTACAGGATTTAGTTAAAAGTTATAATCATAGTAAACATAGAACATTAGGAATAAGTCCTTCTGAAGTAACCAAATCAAACGAAAAAAAATATGGTTAAAGCAATACGGAAAATATTTGTACAGCAAAAGAATTAAACTGCCTTTTAAAGTAGGAGATAAAGTACGAATAAGTAAATATAAGACTGCTTTCAGAAGAGGGTATTCTTCTCATTGGAAAGAAGAAATTTTTCAAATAGCATATGTTCTTAGAACATGGCCTGCTACTTATGTGTTAACAGACAAAAATAATGAAATATTGAGTGGTAGTTTTTATAAAGAAGAATTAAACAAAATAAAAGGAAAATAAAAAATGGAAGACATAGAATTCCCTGTTTTCAATGCATGTATTAGAATTCCATTTTCTATGATCATAGCAGGACCAAGCAACAGTGGAAAAACTACTTTTGTGTATGATCTATTAAAAAATAATGAGCGAATAATAGAAAAAAAAATAGACTATGTCATATGGTGTTATGGTCAAACCCCTCCTGCTAAAAAAGACTTTATGGAGGGGAAAAGCATAAGATTTTTGAACGGTATTCCTTCTTCTTTTGATAAATATATAAAACCTGACCTTAATGGACTTGTTATTTTAGATGATTTAATGAAAGAATGTGGAAATAATCCTGAAATAGGAAAACTTTTCACTCAAACATGTCATCATGAATCGATAAATGTTATATATATTTCACAAAATTATTATTCTGAAGGAAAAGAAAGGCAAACTGTTAATAGAAATGCGACGTATTTAGTTATTTTTAATTCACCTTTAGATCAAACTGTCCCTCTAACATTAGGGAGAAAACTGTTGCCTAAAAATTATAAAACTTTCGTTAATATTTTCAATGAAGCAACTAGGAAACCACATTCCTATCTTTTAATAGATGGTCATCAAAAAACTCCTCAAGAATACAGATTTAGGAGCAACATATTTGACATAGGACAAGAGGTGTATATACCTAACAAAACATAAAACAGAAAACAACTATACATGTATGAACCAACATAAAGTTCGTGAGATTGAATAAAATATATGAAAAAAATAAAAGTTTTTGTGTGAAAGTTGATTTATAAGAATGCCACCGTTAAAGAAAAAAATGCCTGTTTCTAAAAGAAAAGGAAAAAAAACAATAAAAAAGAAATCAATTGTAGCAAAAAGAAAAAAAAGAACTAGCTGCAAACGACAAAAAAGAAAAATCAAGAAGAAAGCAGCAAACATCAGATCAGTCAAAAGATTAGCTTTTTTGACAATGTTAGGAAACACAAAAAACAAAAGAAAAAGAGATTTGTTAATAGAATATGCAGATAAAGAAGATTTAGATTCTATATGTCAGTGCATTTTTAATGTTCTTACAGGAAACATTAAATTAAATTCAGTGTCTTATTCAAAGTTAAAAAAATACAAGAACACTTTAAGATATCTTATTAATAGACGTGTGAATAACAAAAAAAGGAAAGCAGTTTTAAAACAAAAAGGTGGATTTCTCTCTCTTCTCCTCCCTTTAGCAGTGTCCTTAATAGGAGGATTGGCAGGTGCAAAAAATTAATATTATGGCTAGCTTCAAAAAAAGTATAGTTATACCTTTAGCAACTTACAAAAAATTATCTTCAGCAAAAAATCATGCTAATGAAAAAAACACTGACCAAGAAAAAAATCCTGCTCTCGAAAGGCAACAAGAATTATTAGCGCAAAGAATGTATAACGTGAAACCGTATAAGATATTAAGCACAAATCAAAATATAGCTAAAGACTCAGCTTTCATGTATTCTGCTCCTACAGAAAAAAAACAAGAAATAATACCAGGTATATCAATACTTGAGATCTTATCCAACATAAGACAAGCACAAATTCCTTACATAAAAGAAATTCTCAAAAAAATGATAGAACTGAACTATCTATGGAATGACCATGGTGAAATTATCATCAGAGGTAAACTAATCAGAAATTCTAATGTGATAAGCATCATGAAATTCTTTTCAAATGCAAGCATAAAAACAGAACCTATAGGAACAGAAGAACTTTGGGTTAATATATCTAATCATATTCCTAAATCGTGGTTTTTAAATAAGCCAAAAATAACTAAAAAAAACAATCGTCCTTATATCATAAAAAAATATCCTTTAGAAGATCAAAACATGGAAGACAAACAAAGAAATGAAAGCAATTATTCTACAGATGCTACAGACGATGAATTTTCTGAAGACGGCAATTTGGATGAAACTCTTCTTCAAGAAAAAGAAAAGCCCCTTCTGAAAAAAACAACTACAGAAGATACTGAAGATAAAAATAACGACACCGACTATCTTTCTGAAAATGAAGAAGACAAAATAGGAGAAGCCAGCGGAGGCATAGTGAAAACTCCAATAAAAAATATCCCTCCTCTCCCTTTCGAAGAAAAGCAACCCAGCAAAGAAAGAGACGTAAAAATATCTTACCCAAGCCCACAAGAAGACGTCTTCGGGAAAATTAAAACAAACAAAAATTTGTCAGGAAAGCTGTCACCTTATTCTACTCGATCTGGAAGAAGAACAAAAAAAAACCCAAGATATTCTTCTAAGGAATGGGCATCTGACTGGTAGAGATAAATTGTTTTGAGATAAATCAAAAAAAATAAATAAAAATACATCAAAATGTATTCTAACGATTCACCTGAAGATATATATTATAAACATTTTTTAACTAAGCAATCTTATCCTTATGATGTACAGTATGGAAAAGGATACTATTCTTTAACCCCCTTCGTAGGAAGCAGAAATCAAAAAGGTTATGGGCTAGGTGGTATTTTAAAAGGATTGTTTAAGACAGTTATTCCTTTGGTGAAACCTGTTGTGGCATCAGCCGCAAAAGGAATAGGAAAAAGAGCCTTAACAGGAGGAATTAAAGTAGCAAAAAATGTCATGAAAGGTGAAAACTTTAAACGAGCTTTAAAAAGAGAAGCTCAAGAAACTTTGTCTGATTTAGGCAAAGAAGTTATTTCACATGTAACCAAGAAAAGAAAAGTTAATAAAACGATCACAAATAAAAAAAGAAATAGATTTAGAAGAAATTTCAAAAAAGATATCTTTGGTTAACATAAAATAACCTGAGATTACTGAAAAGAAGAGAAAAACAAACAAATATTTTTGAAGTTTGTTCATCACCTTAAAAAAATGTCATTGTTAGACGAAGATCCTTGTTTTTGTGTAGCCTCGGAATTTGATTTTACTCATGTTCCTCCAACAGATATAAGTAGAGTTAAAACTTATTATGAAAAAGTTGAGCCCACTGCTTCTCCTAACAGCACTACAGTTCAATTCACTTTAAAATCTAAACATACAGATTTCATTTCTTTGCACGACAGTTTTATTCGAGTGTCTGGCAAAATATTAAAAGCTGACAAACAAAATCCAGATGCTCCAGCTAACGATGGGACAATAAACGATAAAGCTAAAGTTTTTCCAGTGAATTATTTTGCTTCTACTATGTTTAAAAATGTGAAACTTTCTATAGCAGGAATACGAATATCAGACAGCAATGATTTGCACGGATATAGATCTATTCTGGAATATATTTTAAGTTATGATCCAACCACTGCTAAACACTTGGGAGCTTTGGCTATGTATTACAAAGACGATAAAGATTTCAACGAAGTAACAAATGTTAACAGCGACGATCATAATTCTGGAGTGAAAGCACGTTATAACAAAACTAAAAACGGGAAATTATTTGAAGTCATAGGACGAATTCATAATGACCTTTTTGCTCAGGTCAAAGTGTTACCTGGAGATCTGCCTCTTACTATAGAATTTGATAGAGCAGACGAAGACTTTTGTTTGATGTCTAAATTAGGAACACAAAAATACATAATAGACATACAGGGCATACATTTATTCATAAAAAGAATAAGAGTGTCTGAAAAATTCCATAAAAAAATAATGGATGCTAGAATGGTTACTCCGTATTGGGATTATCCTGTGAACAAAATAGACATGAAATACGTCACTTTTGGTCCTCAGAAATCTATTTTGCAAGCCTCTCATATAGTGAACAACACTCCTCTTCCAAAAAGAGTCATCATAGGGTTAGTTCATTTAGATGCCTTTACAGGAAGTCATAATCGTAATCCGTTTCAATTTGAGCACTTCAAAGCTAAGGAAATAGAACTGAAAGTGAACGACGGTGGAACTCCTTTTTATCACTATGAATTAGATTACCCTAATGATTTATACAATATGGCCTACCTAGCTCTTATACGGTCTACAGGTTCAATTTTCAGAGACGATACGATAGATATTTCTTTCGACGAATTCAAAAAAGGACATTGTCTTTACTGTTTTGACATATCTAAAAACGGAATAACGTCAGGCACATTCGAATATTCAGAAAATGGTTCTTTAGGATTTGTCATAAAACTAGAAGAAGAATTAACCCATGGAGTAGCAGCTATTGTATATTTAGAACATCATGAACTCCTGAGATTAGATTCTAGCAATATATTAAGAGCAAAATCTGAAACAGCATAATTCCTAAAAATGAATGGAGCGGAAATAAATTTTTTCTTGCAGAAAATTAAAAGAAAAAAAGGAGGAAATTATGGTGTTTATTCAGCTGACACTATACCTGCAGTGAAATCATTTCCTACAGGTTATGTAGTCAACACCGACAACAGTAACTTACCCGGAGAACATTGGGTAGCTTTTTATTATGAAAAACCACGTAAACTAGCTGAATATTTCGATTCATATGGCTTCAGTCCTATGCGAAAGAGTTTTCTGAAAGCTTTGCCAAAAAAATATAAATATTCCTCTCATTCTATTCAAGGACTTTTTTCTATGACTTGTGGTTTATATTGCTTGTTCTTTTTAGAAAAACGAGCTGAGAATAAGACAATGCAACAAGTTATATCTAGCTTCACTTCAGATCCTGATTGGAATGACAGTAAAGTAAAACAATACTTTTTAAAGAAAAAACAAAATAATCGAAGCAAAAAGAAATCCTTGTTTTGTAACAAACAAATTTGTTCTACAAAAAATAATTTTCTAAGAACAACACAAAAAAGAAAAAAAGATTAATGTATTATTTCTTTTTCATCTTGTCTTGGAAATTATTTGCCGATTTGTTGGAACTGATCATCATAAAAAGATATTTTTTTTAAAAAAATGAGCGAACATAAAACAAAAGAAGGAAGCATGAAAAGTTTAAGCAAAATAAATAATTTGATTTCAAACGGGAAAGTAGGAGCAGGAGGAATAGTTTTTACTCTTATTTTAAGCATCGTAGTCATTATCTTAGAAACGCGTAAACAATCTATCTCCCCTTCTTTACAGAAAGGAGATGAAATATTTTTGTCTTGTACAGAAAGCGGAAATATTTATCATAACAATGAAAAAACTCAAACTTTCCTGTCTTGTTTTGTAACTAATGTAAATCACAGAAAAACATGGACATATCCTGTCATAGGATCTTCTGTTTCTAACCATTACTTAAAATCTACTCAAATAAATGAAAACCGAGATATTGATAACATAATGTACGAAAAAAATAATCAATTACTAACTACCATTGCAAATCAAGAACATTTGCCCGACTCAAATGTATTCACTGAAGAAACAAAAGATCCTGAGATACTCAAATAATTATAAGAATGAACATCTTTCTCGTGTGAGACCTAAAAAAAATATATAAATTAAGATTATTTCTCAAGTCTTAATCATGGATACAAAAGGGAACAATATGATTTTTGAAGTAAAGCGCAATGAAATACTTGAAAAAATATGCTTACATCAAGGCACTTATATATCTCTGTTAGAAGAAGAAAGACGTGAACACATTAATATCATAAAAGAGGAAGAAAAAAATAATCTCCATCTTACTTTACAATTAAGAGAAGCACGAAATGAAAATATGAATTTAATGGCTCACAGGAAGGCATACAACTTAGCTAAAGCAGAGAGAATATATAACATCAGGAGAGGTTCTTATCCGTATGGTCGTACAGTAGCCGACGGTGATGACTCAGAAGAAGGCAGTAAAATTGTAGCAGACGGCGAAACTTGTGATGTGCCAGATTCTATGCCTTCTGATGTTTTAATGGAGACTTATAGGAATAAGCCAAACGAAGCTTTTCATTTAAATTCAGAAAAAAAAACATGAAAGTGATTAAGAAATAAAAACATAGATGAGATAAGTGAACAAACAGACTTTATGTGAACACTGATCTGCGTCAAAGTAACATGAACAGTTATTCTGATTGGAAGCCTTCGCTAGAAGACGGGGTTTGTCCTGATTGCATACATAAGATAGAAACCCTTGAAGAAACAAGAAAAAGGCAACAAAACCAATTTCGCATTCTTAGAGCAGAGAGAAAAAAGAATCAAGAAATAATAAAATCTTTAGGAAACAAAAATAATATTCTTGTGCAACGAATCACAGAAAAACAAGAGAAACTTTTGTCTGGCTTCATGAGCAGAACACTACGCTGATATGGGAAAGTACACTTTTAAAATAAAAAAACTGTTGAAACACACAAACTGGGAAGACGATATAGCCATTAAATACATAAAATCTAAAAAAGAAAAAATAACTTGCAACAATTCTTTCTTGAAACTTCTCTTGCAACATTTCGAACAGGTTTTAAGGCATAGACAAATGATATGTTTCACTTTTTACCTTTTAGAAAACGTATTTGACAAAAAAGATAAAATGTGTTTAACAGAACGAATAATGGTGCATGACTTATCTAAGTTTTCAATGAGAGAAGCCATAGGTTACACCTTTAAGTTCCATACTAAAAATGGACCAAAAAATTCTCAAGAAAAAACAACTTGGGAAAATGCTTTATTTCATCACTATGAAAACAATGATCATCATCCTCAATATTACAGAGAAGGAAATATGAGAAAATATGCTTTAATTGAAAGTGTGATAGACATGTTAGCTTGTCATGC
This sequence comes from Acholoe squamosa, assembly GCA_949317995.1. Classification (NCBI taxonomy): domain Eukaryota; kingdom Metazoa; phylum Annelida; class Polychaeta; order Phyllodocida; family Polynoidae; genus Acholoe; species Acholoe squamosa. Next base: position 19,148,926 of record OX439036.1, read on the forward strand.
AGAACGAGATCTGAAGCCAGAAGAAATAAATGTTCATGGTATTTTAGACGGAGATCTTTCTATCACCAATTTTTTGGACATAAATCCAATATACTTAGAAAGATATACTGAAGAAGATAAAGAAAAAGTGAAAGAATATCTGTCTTCGTGGAAAGATATTTTGTCTTGCAACTTATCTAAATAAAAAAAATGATTAAAAAGAAAAATATTGATAGTCTTAAAATATATAAATTTTTTTTGTTTTTGTTTCTTTTGTTTTGTACTATATATGGATTCATGAGCGTTATATACTATTTCATATATGGATTAATAACTACTATAATCTTTTATCCTGTTTTCTTTTCTTCTATGTCATTATGTCTATTTATGCTTAGTATACATTTACCCGATATACCTTTTTTGTAACAGTCTGGAACTTAATTTTACTTCCTTGAGATAAAATATAAGCCTCATGTTAAGAGCATCTAAAGTTCTTCATAAGTACATATGTTGAGGAAGTACATGTGTTATTTAAATCATTGGTCTATGTATTTTTGATTTATTTCTTTTCCTACTTTTGATTGTCACTCTAATCCTTTGAAGGTAAAAAATGCCTTTACCTACTTATTACTTTCAAGATGATTTAGGATATTCAGATATCTTTCTTCAAAAAATCTCTGTATCGTTAGCACGTCAATGGATGACCTTAGGAGTATATCTTGGCATCCCTCATGCTAAACTTGAAAGCATGAACAAGACGAAAACTCCAACTGCTATGGGCATAGAGATGCTGAATAAATGGTGGAGAGAAGTTCCTTACTACTTACGAACAGAAGAACTGATGAAAAGTTTAAAGGAAAACCACAGAATAGACTTGGTGGAATTAACTGAAAATTTCTTCAAAGAAAAAAAACTAGAAGAGTATGACGTGGAATCGACCTCCGTGCAAATGTATTTCAGCTTATTGAGTGAAAAAATGTCAAGAGACTGGAAGGACATAGCTACATATCTACATATCACGTCTGACGAAAGAAGAACAATATCGTCCCAGCCCGAACAAGACATAGCTCAATTAACCTTCAATGTCTTAAAAATGTGGCAAAGATCTAAGTACAGTGCTACTCATCAACTGATGAAAGCAGTATACGACATGAAAAGAAATGATGTGCTAAACATGATATTCCTTGAATTCGATAAAAGAACAGGAACAAACTGAAAATGAAAAACTGTCTTTACACATGTGACAATCAAAATAAAATCATATAAAAAATTATTTCATTTTGTTTGTTTGGTTATTTACTTACTTGAGAATCATAACAATAGGCATCACATCATGTCATATAAAACTGAACGAAAATGTCTGTTCTAAAATACAGTAAAATAGCAGGTTCCTTCTCTCCTACTAAAGAGGAAAATAACATAGGGATTCAAATGTACAGTTCATATGACAATACTGTTCCTAATAATACAGCATGTACAATTACAACAGAAGTTAAACTTGCTATCCCTAAAGGTTATTATGGTATAATTTTACCTCTATGCAAATCAAGAAAACATAACTTTGTGTTAATCAACCAAAAAATAATAGACGAAGATTACAGAGGGTATATTACCATTGTTTTATTTAACTTCGGAGAAGAAGACCTAAAAATAAAAAGTGGTGATGCTGTTGCACGACTTGTTTTACAAAAAATTTATCCTATAAAATTAGAAGAACGTTCTAAGCTTAAAAACACTGAAAAAGGTGAAAAAATCTCTCAATTAGCTTACAGCAAAATATATGAAGAAATTTACAATGAAAATCTTAAATATTACAGCAAAGATCGTCTTCAATGAACTAAAACAAAGAAAACATCTCTGTGAATAGCGTTATATTAAACAACAAAACAACTGAAATAACGTTCAGCAAAATGGCGCGTTGTCAAGATTCTTTCTATATTACTCTTGTAAAAGACAAACCAAATACACTGTTAGTAACAACATGTAAAAAAATCTGCTTTACTGCCTGCCTCACCTATTCTCCAACCTATTATGCATTATGTTAAAGCATCAACAAAAGCATTGAAGCCAACCAGATCCACAAAAAAATCTGCAGGGTTTGATTTATATAGTGCTTATGATTATATTATTCCTGCTAAAGAAAAAAAATTGGTACAAACTGATATAATACTTTGCATACCTGCAGGATGCTATGGTCGCATAGCACCAAAATCAGGACTTGCTCTTAATCATTTCATCGATGTAGGAGCAGGGGTAATAGATGAAGACTACAGGGGAAAAATAGGTGTTTTGCTGTTTAATTTTGGAAATGAGGTCTTCGAAATAAAACATGGAGATCAAATAGCTCAAGTAATATTAGAAAAAATTCTCATCCCTGAGCTAGAAGAAGTATGTACACCTGATAAAACCGAAAGAAATGATCAAGGTTTTGGATCAGGCAAAAAGATATCTGCTTCATTGAAAGAAAAAAACGACTGTGAAGAAAGTGATTCTGGAGAAAGTGACTCGTCTGAAGAATCAGATATAGAACAATCTCATTTAGCTGATGAAACGTCGTCTGAAGAACAAGAATTTTATTCGGCGGAAGAAGAACCAACCGATGAAAAAGGTTCTCATGAAATGGACCCCTCCGAAAATGAATTAATGTCTTTAGAGGAATTCTTAAAGTTGATTCTAACAAAGAACTAGGTGATGAAAATTTACTATGGTATTGGTTCAATGAATCACATTATTCATGAAGATTCCAATTATGTTATTCATTGTTATTGTAACTCATTCTCCGCCTCTCTATTCATAAACGATAAAGGAATAAATTGGATTATCTGTTGGATTGTCTGACTATATGATATGTCTCAAAAAGAACAATAAAGAAAAAATAAAAATATTATGACTTCTCGTTTCACTTGCAATCTACATTTTCTCAAAAATACAGGTCTTTTCTGGATTCTAAATATATCTATAAACGACCTCTTTTATAGATAAATTAAATATATCTATAAACGACCTCTTTTATAGATAATTTAAATATATCTATAAACGACCTCTTTTATAGATAAATTAAATATATCTATAAACGACCTCTTTTATAAATAATCTAAAAATAGGAGGTCTTCTCTGGATAATCCAAATATGATGGTCTTTTCTGGATAATATTCAGAAAAGACCATCTATTATACTACTGACGTCATGTTAAGGGGGGTCAAGTGTTGTATGACGAAACATGACAAGGTGGGGAGAGGGGTCAAAAATGGTCCAAAAAAGCATGACATCATTTGTACACAGCCCCTAGTTTGTGTATGCATATGGTATCCACCATTCTATGAGTGGGCCCCTCGGGTGTTTGGACGGTCATGCTATTAAGGGAGTGGTCATTATTTATCAACAGGGGGGGTGGTGGGTTTTCGCGCGGATGCGCGGAAATTTTTTACGCCCCCCCCACGACGGCAGTCAAAATTTTTAGCGCCCCCCCCGCGCCAGAGGCGCGGAGAGTTTTCGCGCCCCTCTTTGATCTATAGTAGAGTGCAGGCTTTTTTGCTAAAAAGAGGGTGAATTTTTTTAGCCCCCCCCCTCAAGAGGGGTCAAATTTTTTTTAGCCCCCCCCCTTGGGAGGGGTCTGAAAATTTTACGCCCCCCCTCAAACCCACCCTCCCCCCTGTTGATAAATAATGACCACTCCCTAAACACTTCATACTCCGTAACTCACACTCTTCGGGGAGCGGACGGGACCGGAGGTTCGTGCCTTGTGCCGCCCTCTACTGCTAATCTAGATAAACTAACAATAACCGCGAAAATTCGCTGGTTCTCAGAGACTCTTGGTGGTTGAAGCACTCTTCATCCAGATTCCTTGTTCCTGAGTACCTGGATAATAATTTTGTTAAGCAGTGTTAGAAGAGTGGTCGAAGAAGCGCCATCGCTGAAACCAGCAAAGGGCAGGATTGTTATGGTGGTACGTACAACTGGTCAATCAAAATAGACATCGGAGTAAGTATGGAGATTTTAATAAGTATTTACCTTATTTGTATCGTAAAGATCAATTATATCTTGTTTTCTTGCATTGTTGATGATAGTAATTCATAGGTTATTGAGTTTCGCACGTCTTTTATGTGGTATTCCTTATTATCGCTCACCGTAATATACCGTAATAGAGTTGAATACCTACCCTAGTAGGCCTAGAAACAATTTCTTGTGAATTCACGTGAAATTCATGTGATTTCACAAGAAAATTTGGTGTAATTCACGTTATTGATCACGTGAATTTGTGAGCAGCAATTCACGTGAAATTCAGCAGTCACATGAAATTCATGCGATTTCATGTGAATTTCACATGACTTTCACATGTAGGCCTACATGCATCTGACAATAAAATGTGAAGAACTCGTGAAATTCACAAGATTTCACAAGAATTTCTGCTGAACCAAATTTTCACCAAATTTACTCGTGTCAAAGTGGTGAAAAGTCGTTCCTTATTTCATACAGAATCACCTAAAATTAGAACCATTATTGCTAAACTCCGGACTGACAATAACTGTACACTTGACAGCCTGTCAAGAAGATATAGAGGAAAGAAACCTGTCAATTCTAAGTGCAGATTCTGTAATGCTGTGCAAGATGTCAATCATGTCTTCTTACATTGTAACATGCCCGAGATGAGAAATGCATGGTCAGTGTGTGAAACAAAATACCTCAAGTTCGTTGATTACTATAAAAGACACAATGACACAAGGATAGGTACATCACATGAAAATTCAGATAATGAGTTAGAGCTAAACCCCTGTGTCTTAGTTGTGCAGGAGAGTGCAAGGATTTCAAAACTTTTGGAATCATGTTGATATCTCAATTCGTTCTCACAGAATCGCAGAATCAGTATCTAGAAATCTGACATTTTTGTCCTAGGCTAAGTATTGAGGCAACTTGTTGTGACCTTCTGGATCCCAATAATGGGCCAATTAACCATAAAAAAATGAAGAAATGAAAGGGATGTAAGTTAGTAAATTGTCAATTCAATTGGAATGAACCACAATATCAGCATGAAATAAAAAGCTATCTGACCCGGATGTTTACCTGTACGAAATTTTACCTTGACCTACCGTAATCTCCCGCGTAGAAGGCGCGTCTTCTACGCCAAACAAAATGCTGCTGGGTCTTATACGCGGGAGGTAAATTGCCTTGAGTTTGGGGTGCGCCTTATACGCGGGTTTTTCCAACATCTCATTTGGGAAAATGCGCCGATGACAGCTTGAACTCATAGCGCCAGCACCGTGGCAGACCGGGAGGTGTCAACGCGCTTGGCAGGTTCAAGCCGACCGTGTGCCGATGACAGCTTGAACTCATAGAGCCTGCACCGCGGCAGACCGGTCGGTGTAGATTTGCTCGGCGGGCAATACGCCGACCGTGTGCCGATGACAGCTTGAACTCATAGAGCCTGCACCGCGGCAGACCGGTCGGTGTAGATTTGCTCGGCGGGTTTGACGCCGACCGTGTGCCGATGAGAGCATAGACTCAACAGGTTGACAATGCGGTGTGGCTTGCCGGGGTGTAGGGAACACGTGGGCCGATGACAGCATTGACTCATAGCGCTAGCGCCGCGGCAGACCGGGAGGTGTCGACGCGCTCGCCGGGAATAAGGCCCACCATACGCCGATGACAGCTTGAACTCATATAGCCAGCAGCGTGGCAGACCGGGAGGTGTCGACGGGCGCTCGGCGGGTTCGACGCCGACCGTGTGCCGATGATAGCTTGAACTCATATAGGGGGGTGGGGAAGGGGGGGTGGGGAGGGGGGGTGGGGAGGGGGGGGCGCCTTCTACGCGAAACAGCCCCCCTGTGAGTTGGGGGGGCGCCTTATACGCGGGTTTTTCCGGAAATCGATCCAGAAGAGGTACGTGCGCCTTCTACGTGAAAAGGCCTTCTCTGAGTTGGGGGGGCGCCTTCTACGCGAGCTGCGCCTTCTACGCGGGAGATTACGGTAATTTTCCCATGACCTATATATCTGACCTACATTAGTTCCTGACCTAGATTCTGATATCAAATATATAGGAACAGATGCTGTAAAATATGAGGAATTAGACGTTCTGATAACCTAACCACTGGTATTTGACCCTAACATTAACATCTAATGGGTTTCCTATTGACCTAGTTTCAGGCCACCTCATATGTTTGACCAACATTCCTGTGTGGTAACAAGTTCACATGGTTGGGAAATCATAAAGAATCAGTTAATTGCTTCCAAAGTCGGGGAGCCTGCAGAACAAGTTTATCTTAGCAGGTATTGTAAGTGTCACACCTGTATGATGTACATGGGTCATGCAGTGACGGTTTTAAAACTGCTAAATCACCATTGCGCACCTTCACACAGGAAAATGTGTACTATTGAGTCCACATGCACAGACTAGACCTTATATGAAACATACTATTACTTTCTTTTAGTTTCATTCTACTTTTTCATTTTGGACAACTTGATTTAGATGACCTTTTCAGTCATCTACTTCAGAAATCTACAAAAATGTCTAGAAATGCACCAATTTCCCCAAAAAATTTTCATATAGGTAAAATAAGCCATGAAATACCAAGATAACTTCATACACATGTGTTCATTTATTCTTTGTTTTGTAAGAATATGCCAATTTCAGTGCAGCCTAATTTCCAGTGCAGCAAATGATGGACACTCCCAGAGGAGTGGTGCAGGCATTGTTTGATGTACCTAACTAGGAAACTTTCTCAAATACAGGCAAATATACTCATATATAAAATCTGTCTACAACATTGTAAATGAAAACCTGGTGCTGACATAAGTGTACCTGTACATTAGTCAATAAAGCCATCTTGAATCTTGGCTATTACAGTTACTGTATCAGTGTATTAGAGCCTGTTGAGGTTCCTGAAACCGTAGTTACGAATGTAAACCAGTCATTTTGATATGTTGAGTGGTGACTGGGTTAGGACGACAGCCCATAGAAGCATCTATGACTCACAGGGGCACTTTCCCTCATGACCATTTTCGCTCATCTAGCAATCGTAATAGGCCTTCAATGCCTGAGAAAATATTCTCAAAACATACCTGAGATAAATGTCTAGGGGCCACACTAACTTTTAAAAGTCCCCTTTGCTCCAAATCTAAATAAATTGAGGAACTAAAAAATCCATTAGCTTGATTGAAGTGAAAATCTTCCCGCTGCCGCCATGACAGTTTTGGTCATGTGATCAAATTGACCAATGAGCTTCAATGGCTCTCTTACCGGAAGTGCAACATGATGGGATCTAAAAATACTTTGCAGAGAAAAATTAAGGTAATTCCTGCATGGATCCTTCACCAAAATATTGCGTTTTTCTTATTTGAAGGTAATATAAAGGCTACGTAGGACTCACTAAATCCATAGCTATCTGTAAGTAGTCAAACTTGTATGTAAACATACCGATTTCTCTCGGCGAAAATTCAATATGGCGTTCATAGATCTGCCAATAGCTGGCAGTCCAACTCAACATCGCTACCCTCAGTATATCAAAAGCGAATGATGAGTTGGATAGTTCAACAACGAAACCGTAGCACTTTCTCGCCTCCTTTCGCGGAATCGGTTGTGTTCTGGTGACATCGCCCACGCATTTCATGTTTATTATTATCATTATTACAAAATAACAGCATATATCTAGGCCGAAATACCTGCCTGCTTACAGGCAGGATCCTCATGTGAGGGCATGGAGGAGCAGAATAACTTCATTGGGAGTCCACGAAGGAGGAATTTTCCTCCTTCCATTCTACCAGTGGGCATACCAGATTCGTAAAAGGCGACAAACTTGGGGTTTCTTGTGTCTTGGGGTGAGCATGTGGGCAGCTGGTGTCCATATGCACGGGCCCGGGCGTACATGCTTGCCTTTTGCCATGGGATTCTCCCTCAGTGAACCACGTCTGAGTGATCAAAGGCCGTGGTTTGTCTGGCCCTGTCTATGGGACCAGGCAAATAAAAGAACACTTGCTATCCTTCGAAAAGAATAGGGGAATGAAGCCCCGGTAGCAGTTTTCCCCCTCACCCCTCCTCATAGATGCGGTCATTCATCTCATAGATTCGATCATTCATAGATTCGGTCACTGCTGTGTCGGGCAAGCAGCATATAAATACCTGTCCAAACAGAAAAGAAAGGACTTAATGTCCGAGAAACCTTGAATGTCTGAGTTCCCGGGCTTCCCTAGCCCACTTAAAAGGGTCTATATCTCCTCTTTCCTATCCCCTCAGGATGTGTGTGGTGCACATATGCGGGGCACTGACACATTCCTCTGTTAAATTATCAACCTGTGAAGCACGGGATAGCCACTTAGTGCTGCTAAAGTGCTGTAAAACACAAATCAATCAATACAGGCAGGATCCAAAGCCTCTGTTGGTAGTCTATCTACTCTGCCAGATTGGCAGAGTGCCCAGTTCTCACAGAAGTACTTACTGTCAGGTCCAATGCTTCCACCAACACTTCCCTTGATGTAGGCACTTACCTAATTTTTAAGACTTTGTTCTATGCACTCTAGCTAGTGATCTATGGATAGATCTTGCAAAACTGATTGATTTTGCTTTTGAATTAAGTCTTTATGTCAATTTAAAGAAAAGTTATGGCCATTCAAAGACCTGAAATTCAGCCTATCGTTCTGCCACAATTAACCATAGTTAGGGAGTTATCATTTTTTAACAACAGGGGGGGGGGGGGGCTGGTTGGTTTGAGGGGGGGTCAGAATTTTTTCAACCCCTTGACCAGGGCATGGACCTGAAACACTGGATATGAAAGAAAGGCCTTATTTTGGAGAGCTGTGCCATGGGTGTGTTTTCACCATCTGCCACTAGATGGCAATGGAAATCCTTATGTGTCACTAGGTGGCAGCACAGAGCCAGCATGTTAAACATCTTATATTTTATTTATTCATAACTTATTCTTACAAATAATATGTAAATTTTGTAGCTATAACTATAATTAACCATTATGGTAATGCACAGATAGGTTATGTATGCAATCAAAACAGTATATCTGTAAAAGAGAGAGAAATGAGTGTGCTGCCCCCTGGTGGGTGACTATGGAAGTCTCCTACAAAATCTTGCAGTCACTGGCCCTTAGGAGATAATTTTTTTCTGTCCCTTAAAATTTTCATAGATCCATGATTCAAAAGGATTTGGATAGCTATTTTCTTCATCTAAGTGACCCAAGTAACTTCTGATGGAAATCAGAAGAAGAAAATTTTTTAGGATGGGGGCAATTTTTGACAATTTTTCAGAAAAATCTTCAAAATCGGAGCCTTTTCTCAAAAATAACCACTTCTGATATCATGATGAAATAAGGTCAGTCAGAAACTACAAATCAAAGGCTTTCTGATGCTTTTTAAATCAAAGAGCTGTGACCTAGCTAAGTTGGGGAAAAAAAATTATCTTGGATTGGTCATTCTGATAGAAATATAAAGCTAATTCAGCCCCGAACTTATAAAGTGGCAGTCAGGAGATAATTTTCTTTTGTCAGTTAGAATTGTGATAGATCCATAATTCAAAAGGATTTGGACAGCTATGTTCTTCATCTAAGTGACCCAAGTGATTTCCGATAGAAATCATGAGAAGAAAATTTTCTAGGAGGGGGGCAATTTTTGGCAATTTTTCAAAAAAATCTTCATAATCGGAGCCTTTTCTTAAAAATATACACTTTTGATATCATGATGAAATAGGTTCAGTCAGAAACTATAGATCAAGGGCTCTCTGATGCTTTTTGAATCAAAGAGCTGTGACAAAGCTAAGTGGGGCAAAAAAATTATCTTCTGTAGGTCATGTTAAGGCCTATCATTAGTAGTTCCCATTTCTCCCACCAGGGACCCATGGCACAGTTGATAGACTGCAATGCTATACTGATTCAAATCCAGTCTTTCAGGTCCGTGACCAGGGGGACCAGAATTTTTTCAACACCTCTGATGGGGGGGTCAAAATAATTTCACCTGTTTTCAGTGGAAAACCCGCGCGTTACTATAGGCTAAAAGGGGACGTTCACGCGCGATTTTTGTCCCTTATGGGGGGGGTTGAAAAAATTTTACCCCCTCGAGAGGGGGTGTCGAAAATTTTTTCGCGTGTCCGTGCGCAAGCCACCAGACCCCCCCCCCTGTTGTTAAAAAATGATCACTCCCTTAAGAGTTTAATTGTGATCCAAATTTTGTGATTGACCAAGCTGTTATCAAGTCATTTACTTACTTAAATGCCTATTTCTCTATTGAATTTAGAAACATGATTTAAAAAGTGGATTGAAGGTCATCACAAGGCGGATGTGGCCATGCATGTGATGACCTTTTCCAAGGTCAAGGTCATTTTAAGGTCAAAGGTCAATGTTGCAGAATTAGGTAAATGAGTACTTCCCATGAAAAACTTAAGCTAGAGACATAGTTGAAGGTTTTTTTTCAGTGATTCAGTGAACAGGCATGTAGTGACCTTGGCCAAGATCAAGGTCACTCCAAGGTCGAAGTTATGAAATTGGAGTAAAATCAACACATCTCGTGATATATCAAGGCTAGAAACTTGAGATAAAGACTGGGTCTAAGACGGAGATGACCATGCCTATTGTGACCTTCTGGTGACCTTGGAAAGATCAAGGTCATGGCAAGGTCAATTTTATGAAATGGGAGTAAAATTGCCCTATCTCATGATATATCAAGGCTAGAAACTTCAGATAAAAAGTGGGTTTAGGATAAAAGAATAACAGAGGTAACCATGCACATGGTGACCTTGTCCAAGGTGAATGATGTATTTCTGTCCTTCCCTCCATATTTAAGGGGGCCTACTGAGATCCTCTCAGTCAGAGAGGTCCAGCCCTAGGCCCAGGCTAGGGAAATGTTCACCTGACTAAAATGCAGCTCACCCTTTTGTTTGTTTTGTCCCAAGGAGCAGTTCAAGGGGAGTCCTCTGCCTCCCCTCCTACCCTATGACTTATGTTCAAACTTCAAAGAAAAGTCCTACTAGTCAGTCACAGAGAAGCCCTGGTAGTCACCCCCCAGCCCCAGCCTGGGCCCAGGGGCACCTCCAGGTGGTCCCTCCAGTGGTGCAGTGGAGGAGGTGTGAGTGCTAATCTCTCACTCCCCCTCACAGTGCTAATAGGTCATGATTTTGTTGTTGCATAGAAAACATACTGTTCCCTATTGGAAATACAGAAACTAAAAATTTTCTAGACCTTTTTTAACCAGGGAACATGTGAGTATAATTTTTATTAATGTGAGATGTGAACTTCATGCCATAAAATGCTCCTGAAGTTAAGTTCTCAATTCACCTGGGAGAAATATATTCGTTTTTTCTCCAATTCATTATACAAATACATGCATATTGTAACCCTCTCCAAGGCCGTTAAAATGACACCCTATTTGTCCAAATCCAACAGCTTCAGAATCAATAAGTAAAGATAATAATGTCAGATTGAAGTCTGCTATTTTTGCTCTATCACACTTTCGGGCTCCGCGCACGGCAGACCCGCACACAGGAGTTACGTCAGTGCCTACTTGATGTATATCCATTCATATCCAGTCATTATAAGCTGATGTACATGAAAACTACATGTTTGTGAATAGGAGGGACAATTTCCAGGAACTGACAGTGAGTACTTAGTTCAGACTAGCCATGTGTTTGTGCCACTATAGACTTATATACATCTTAGATCCTGCCTGTAAGCAGGCAGGTATTTCGGCCTACATATATCTAGACCCTGCAGCAATTATATATGAATAAATGGTGGTTTCTTTATAGTCGGACCTCTGATATCCCATAATGCCTTGCACAGTCAGTTTCCGGTCTGCCTAGTGTACAGGCCTCACCCTAGAGGGCACCACTAGCACACATAGAGAAAGAGGGAGGTCAGAGACACCTATTGTTTTGAAAATTAAACTATGCCAGACAGGAACGTGACTCCCCAGGTGGGCGATAATACAGAATTGGCCCACCAGTGAAGACTCTATAGATATCAATAGCTTTTATGACAATCTCCAATCTGACTGAAATGCGTGGGCGACGTCACCGGAACTTGACCGTTTCTGCGAAAGGAGGCCAGAAAGTGCTACGGTTTCGGGAACCTCAACAGGCTCTATAACAAAGCTGGAAGATGCAAGTTTGAGGGCTTTGCCTGATCGTCTTTGGCGATCTTGGGCAAAGCCCTCGAACCTCGGGTCAGGGTACAAAGTCGCATCTGAGGGCTTTGTTAACTTTCTGACACGAGAAAAAACTTTGATTTTCCTCAAAATAATTCACAAATAAGAAGGAAAGCCACAAACAGGAAGTGAGACCGGAAGTGCTTTCACTGGGTCCCCTGACCCAACATGTGCTCTTGACCAATCAGATTGCAGGAAAGGCGACCCAACTGCACTCGAGTGTTAGAACAGTTACCACTACCTACCGGGGTAGTAGTTGGATCGGCCTTCTAACTAATTTTAGACCCCCCTCCCCCCATCACGTTTTTTGCCAAATTAACAATGCTGAAGTATTGGACCCCTTTTCAATGCTACACTGGAGTCCTGCCTTCTTGCTTTTCATTTACAGCGACGTCACAGGCGACGTGTGACGTCACAAAGACATCCGCCATTATTGTGGGGTACATCTCACGATGCGTTTTTGTTTTCTGTTCATGTCACTGAAATTTGCAAATTATAGTAAAACTATGTAAATGTGACCCTTATTTTCTGACTCAAAAATCAGTATGTTCGTCCTGCTTGGCAAAAAAACACTATTTTTATGGGGTATTTGCCCCTAAGAAACTAAAACTTACCCAACTTCTCTCTGTCTCAGTCGGCATTAAAATACATACATAGATCGTGAGAACATGCTAATGGGATAGAATAATATGTTCCCTTCACTTTGGTGTCAATTAGATGAAATTCTGTCAAATAGATCCCTCAGAATCGAAATAGCATTACCAGGTGTTTAGCTCTGTGAGAGATACAGGGAGTGTTCAGCTGTGTTTGGCTGTCATTGCTACCTGTTGGCGATGGAGACAGCTAGAAATGAAGCCTTATAGCGGAATGGAGGCCACGAGTGGTTAACCACTACCAGTCTTGAATAGTCGAAAGTCGAATTCCTTTTCACTATTTAATTTTGGATACAACTGTACTGGGTTTTACGTCGGACATGTGGCTGAGGGTGTGAGGAAAAGTGGAACATAGTAGATAGTAGATAAACAGGCTATCAAAGTGTGAATATGAAACAGTGGTCCCCTGAGACTGAGTGAGAGCAGTTAAATTATTGACACAATGACACTACCAGTGCCACCAGTACAACCTCCCCCATGTCACATCGATTTCTCATGTCACCTGTCACTTAAATCCTCATGCCCCCTGTCACCTCTAAGAACCAGTCGAATTTAACTGAAGAAAGGACCTGTGTCATGTCACTAATTTTTCACTGCATGATCAGTGCATTTCTCTTAAGCCCATTTGACATGTCAATTTTAAGAAATGGCCATGTCACCATGTCAAGTTTAGTAAACCTGGTAGAATACTGGTAAGTACTACTACGGTAATTGTTCCTGTACCTGATCCAGCTCATCTGTGGATTTCTCTATTTAAGATATATAGGAAGATGATTAAAAAAGATATGGAGAGCTATCAAATAAATCTGTATGGCCAAGTTCATTCTATAAATTTCAAAACCCTTTGAAAATTTTATGCAAGTTCCTACCTTAGCCCCCCTCCCCCAAACAAGGGTGGGGGTGCTCTTATTAGAGCGGTGTGCTTAAATCAATAGAAGGAATACGGTACAAGATCTTTAAGGGTCAACTTGTTTTACACCTCCTCCTCAGATGGTTCACGTTTTTGACATCAGGAGGTTGAGTGTAAACTGAACTATGATGATACCCCCCACCTCTAAAAGGACTTAAAATAAATTTTCCAATAGTCTATATAGAACTTGAAAAACTAAAATGTTGTCCCTATTTATGTATGGAGGAATCGGGAAATGGAGAGATATCCTGGTTGGTAGGAAATACATATATACGTAGAACTTAGAAAGCACTCGAAGTGTCTCATCATCATTTGAAGCCCCCTATCATGCACCCTAATGTCTCCCCTCCCATTTTCCACCCTGTGTTCGATAACATTAGTGTTGGGGTTTCCAGTCTGCCGCTCAGAGAGGTCTGTACGGTGTGGGATAGTTATAATAGCAAATGTTTCGGCCCTGCGGGAGGACTTTCCGCACACCTCTCATGCATTCAATCCTTAAATCAATCCTTCTAAAAATTTAGATATACCTACATCCAACCCTCCTTTAGCTTCGCTGAAAGTTTGGGGATCCTATGATTATTTTAAGATAGGGAAAACTGAAATTTATTAACCCAGGCCGAACTGTGCATGGGCAGGATAAAGCACCAGTAGCTGAAACATCTCATAATAGAGAGGAGGCGGTCCCTAACATCATATGCCTAGGGACCGGTTGGCAGGACTAGATAACATGGAATCTAAATCTTCGTATGGCCATTTGTATACAGGAACTGACTGTTGCCTGGACCTACAATGAAGTTTTCTTGACAATCCGACTGACTACGAGAAGCACGTCCACTGTCAACATGAGTGGGGCACAATTCCTGGAGGCGCTAGAGCGGATTGCTTATCCAGGTGTCAGCAAGTTGGATGGCAACTGTTTTGATTGGCTATTTGATGACGAGCGGCATGTGCCATTACTGGAGTGGTTCTGTGACAACATCCAGGAGGCCAACACCATACAACCTCAGGAACTCAATGAGTAGGCCTCCTTTTAAACGATCTCTTGTCAAAACAAATAGAATACTACCCCAGTATTTGGTTAATTGTTTTGTAAATCTTTAAAACTCAATAGGTGCCACATTTTCAAATGACCAATTACTGATTTTATCTTAATCTCAATGCTATCAATAAATTGTTTTTGTAAATCTTTAAGATCAATAGGTGTTATTTTCTCTATAAATGTCTAATTACTGACCATGTCTTAATCTTATCACTTCTCCCAAGGTTTGAGCAGATGAAGTCATCATCTGACGGGATCCTAGATGGACAACAGCTAGAGGAAGCGCTGCACAACCTGTCTATAACTAGCGATGAAGACCTCTCAGATGACAAGATACAGTATGTCTAATATTAAGTATTATACGGTTAAAAGTACACCTATGGTTGAGGTATCAGAGTGGCTATAAAGCTTCGCCTCAGTGCTACAAGGTTGTAACTCACACTTTGGCAAAATTGGGGTTTCTTCTTTTTTAACATCCAGGGCATTATTAAAGTTGTGTCCACTGTGACAAATGCAGATACAACCTTGTTGCTCTGATGGGACAAAATTATGAATGCAATAATTAGCGAAGTCAGGTTACCTGCCAGTCAAATGTAAGCCGTCGAGCAAAAATATATCAATACCAAATCTATCGGTATGCTTCAATCATCAACTGCTTTCATAATTTTCAGAGATGAAATTCGACACCTGAAAGAAGAGCTTAGCTTTTGTAGGAAGCGTAAAGAAACCTACATGCAGCAGAGAAATAGATTAAGGTGAGTGACAAGGGAGATAATTTTTTGGGTCATTTCACATATTATTTATGATTCATTTAATGACTTTCCATGACTTGGAAAACTGAATGGTGAAGGCTCTCAATTTGCTTCAGTGGCACGAGGGTCTCAAATGAATGCAAGTCTCGTTTCTGCCTCCTCTTTAAGCCAAGTAGCACAGTTCTTTTTTTCTTCTTTTTTTTTTTTACCAAAAAGACCCTCCGTCTCTCTCTCTCTCTCTCTCTCTCTCTCTCTCTCTCTCTCTCTCTCTCTCTCTCTCTTTCTTTTTTACCATAAACAACTTTGTGAATTCTGCTTGAAAAGGACAGACTAAACACTGAAGGAACCAACATAAGAAATACAGGGATTCATTTTCAAATTTGTCTTTCCAGTGTTCACCAAACGCAGCTAAATGAACGAGTCCTGGCTATGGATAAAGTAGAAGCAGTCGCCAAACAAAAGTACACCAAGTCTCTTGAACAGAGCCAAGCGGATAATTCAACGGTATGCATAGCTGCAATACATGTACACAATGTACATGTAGATATACAGGGATGGAAGTCAGGGATTTCCTTGATTTCAGGGACTTTTAAGTCCAAAAGACCCTTACATTTCTATATATTGGGCATTTTAGGGATTTTTATGCTTCAATAGTGACTTCCATCTCTGGATCTATCCTTCTCTGTATAGAAAGTATACCCGCACATTGAATCATATCTGTTCGACATATTGAAAGTTAATTTTTCTCACAGAAATTAAAAAAAGAAAATGTTGTCACTTTATGTATGGTTTCTTTTAACTGTCCTTCGTCATAGATGAATGATGCACTGGAGGACCTGGTGGAGTCAGTACAACAGTTAATGTCGCTGTACAACGCGGGTGGTGGACCGGCCGGCCGGGAAACCCAGGAAGCTGTCTTCCTGTCCCATGTGCAGCTTGAACCCTACTACACTGCGGAGGAGAAGTTCACCCAGGGACTCACCACCTTTACCAAGAAGCAGTTCTTTGAGGTACATTTTAATTGTCTCATCTTACCACATAGGGTAGGTCATATTGAGTCAGTCAATTTGGTTAGGTAGATCATATTGTATTTCAATTATGGTAAAAAAAACAAAAAAACCTATGGTATTAACATACACAGGTACTCTGACAATTCAAGCAATGGCTTGTCTAGTAATAGCGGTATGGTATTAACATACACAGGTACTCTGACAATTCAAGCAATGGCTTGTCTAGTAATAGCGGTATTTCTCACAAGATTCTCCTTTGCTTATCATACATGATGGAATATAAACTATGAGTTGGTTTAAAAAAAACAACATCTTTGACATATAAAGTTGGGTCAATAAATGGGGAGGGAAGGTGATCAGCCATGTGAACCTCTCCCCATCACCTCCCCTCTCGACGCACTTCACCTTTACAGATGGGCCATATCAGATTTTACAA
This sequence comes from Acholoe squamosa, assembly GCA_949317995.1. Lineage (NCBI taxonomy): Eukaryota > Metazoa > Annelida > Polychaeta > Phyllodocida > Polynoidae > Acholoe > Acholoe squamosa. Next base: position 19,165,837 of record OX439036.1, read on the forward strand.
GATAGCACCTGTAGATTTTTGTGTACACGTATCCAGGGTATAGCTCAGATGGTGGGAGACACACAAGGGTCACAGTATGAGCTGCTCGAGGTCAGTAATCCGGTCAGTCTGCTGGTTTCTGGGGAGCGAGAAGGAGTTAATATGGACGATTGTAAGGAACTTGGACGCCTGCAACTTCTGTAAGTTAAAAGAAATAAAGTAGTTATAATGATAAACGTCATGTTTATATTAGGCCAAAAAAATAAATAATTTGTTTCAGGTAACATGCTGGGAAAAAATTAGGTAGGGTAGGTTGATTTTTTTTTAACTGCCACAAAGACTCACGACGAGTCACAGCGACTCAAGGATGAGTCACAGACAACTAAATTGAGTGAAAACTTGCCTAAGAACCTATTGTTTCTTCAAAAATGGAGAGAGAAAAAATTAGGGTCGGCCCTGTTTTGCTAGGTAGGGTTGGGTTACCTGAAACAAACAATTTCTTCTTTTGGCCTTATTAGGAAGGAACAGACAGACAAGGGACTGACAGTTTACACAGTCGCTAATTCACCAGAACTATCGTACCTGCAGAGAGAAAATTCCATTGAATCAGGACTTTGAACTCTCTTGGTTTAAACGATTGTATCAATAACAGTATTGAAAAAAGTAACCTCTTATCGATGAGAAATATGTGTTCTGGTAAAGGAATGAATACGACAGCAGAATGATATATTATCAATAGCTGAAGAAGTCAGCTTAATAACAGTGTACTTTAGATAAACTTGGTGTTTCATTGTGGATTTCTATTTTTCTAAATTATAAAATTCCTGTACAGATATCCTAAATGTGAAGCAGACCGGATTAATGCCCTGGTGGAGAGTAAATGTGTGACGGCTGCCTGTCAGTTTGCTGAGGACCGGGTCAAGTCGCTGAGGATCAAACCATATCCGCAAAATGTCATGGAGCTCAGGTTTGTCAAAACTGTCTGGCCTCCAATGGGCAAAGAGAGTACACCTTTCCATTGTGGCAATACAAGAATTACATACACAACACAGGGATAGAAGTTTTTATCCTTTTTCTTTTTTTTTTCTCTTCCTTTTTTTTCCGTAAACTTGTCCATGATAGGATATGATAACAGCCATGTAGCAGTATACGAGAGAACCTTCATATCCATGCAACATTTGTGATCTAAAGGTTTCTATAAAGTTTATAGTGTTAAACATCATTCTCTGTGTATCTCTTTTCAGTGCTAAACTGCAAGATGCTCAGACCTCCCTAAGCCTTATGAAGCGGGACCTGGCCATCCTCGGGGAGACCAAACTACCTGCACTGATTAAAGATAGTGCTACACTACAAGTAGCTAAGGTGCTACGAGGCGACTACATGTTAAAGATATCAAGACAAGATTATTTCACTCACAACCAGGACCAGGTAGGATAGTTTCTTTCATCAATCATCGGGCCTAAAAGAAATTTACAGTCAGCCTTGAAAAAATCTCCACAAAGAAAATTCCCTCCCCACCTACCCTATTTTTTTTCGACCCCATTACCTGAATACAACATTTTCTTTTTAGGCATCATAGAAAATCCCATCGCTGTTGTTTGGATCCATCCAATGCCCACTCCTGAGAATGATCGGATGTTTGGTGATGTTTTAGGAAGTACTAGTATGACGCATAATTACTCTCTGACAGTGATATAACATAACCTATGTAGCCATGTATATAGGTGATAGACCAGTTAGTATACCGCATTTAGTGACTACCTGTCATTGACATATAACAGAACCTCTGTACCTTTGTGTAGGTGATAGACCAGTTAGTACTACAGCGAGCACGTAATGAGTACCTGACAATGGCGTATGAGTTGGAGCTCAAGTCTCACCGTGACACACACCGCCTGTTGACCGCTGCTACTATGCTGCTCCACTCCAGTCTCAGTAACCTGAGTGACAGGATGGTAAGTGTTTCATTAGACTGAAATTTGCAGACTGTATTGGAGCTAAGCCTAGCTTTTTTCCATTTGTCCCATGTATTGTACAGGGATGAAAGAGTTCAAGGTTTTCCTTGATTTCAAGGTTTTATTCACTCAGTTAAGAAAAATAAGTTTTCTTGAAAATCTTCTGAAAACAGGATAAATGAGTCACAAATTACCTCCAGAGGTTGCATACATGCATATAGTCAGGTCCCACAACACTGCATACAGTGGCAGCATGCCAGTTTTTAGTTCAAGGTTTTCAAGGATTCTCAAGTTTTTCCTTGAAAACTTTCCCCTCTATATTGGTGTTTGTTCCACTCTTCAGTGTAGTCTTAGCAGCAAGCTATAGTTCATATGCTAGAAGAGTGTCGGATAGTATACCTCTTTCCTTCACGTTATGCTTTCACCATGTAACTATATTGGTCATATATTCCCTGCACCCTTTGACCTATCTCCATACATTGACATTGTAATTGGTCCCTAGGTTGTGTTGTGCAAAAGCACCACTACCAGTATATCAGGTGGTGCATATTTTGGGTATGCTATCCAAACAAGACTAGAAAACAGCTATACAGTAGCATTCTGAAGGGATCCTAGGTCATTTTCTGCAAAAGGGCCATAATGTGCACATTTTGGGTATAGTATCTGAACAACATCTTGAAAAACAGCTTTTCCTGTTATTTGAGGACAAACTACACCGTTATACAACCCCTACTCCCCCACCCCACCACACAAACCCTGTTACACACTTATGGATGGGACTAGAGGGCATATACAGTGCATTTAAAGTTGTTTCCTTTTTCAAGGTTTTTTGTCATTGTCGACTTTCATCCCTGATTGTACCTATCAGTTGAATGGTTTGCTTGAGTCATTTATGACAATAGTATATATCCTGCATAGTTTTTGTTGGTTTCCATCTACTTTCCTTTTAAGAATGTGTAAGAAATCTAACTCCTAATAAGGTCGTTCAAGTGCTTGGTAACAACGTACATTATCAGGTAGCAACTCTGAATTTTGCACCTGTATTTCAGAAAATGATGGAGGAAGCTAGCCAAGGTCCATCCAAGTACAGGCGGGGTACAGTAGACTCCCGGGACAAGTTTATCACACGGCTTTACCAGTTACTCAGTAAGTACATACATAATATATAATACCCGGTAACAAAATATGAATCCTGGCTATATATGGTTCCCAAATACTGGAGATACATAGGCAGGTTCGCGAGCATCAGGTATGACTTAGGGCAGAGACATGAAGGTAAGGGTTATCTTACGAGAGTTTTCTCTTATGGTGAAGCCGATTGAGATAGCCCTCAGTCAATACTTGTGAAACTTTGTATCTATTTCATGTTATCCAAGTCGGAAATGTTGAAAACTCTTTTGAAATGACATAAAAAGATAATTGTTTACATGTTTTAAGGCCATTTGGGTTGTTGTAATTGGCCATGAGATACAGGGGAGCGTTATCTCACAGGCGGTGTGAGATACGGAGCTCCTAGGTGAAGCTATAGGGCCTTCGTATTCCACTCTTCCAGACATGAAATAGATCTCCTTTTTTTTGTCGTAGGTGCGTCACAGGTGGACAGTAAACAGCAGATGTTCCTGACGTACCAGGACCTGGGGCAGAACGCTGACAAACTCCACCACCAGGTGTCCTCACTGAGGGCCTCCCTCGCCTCCACCAACAGCATCCAGGACGACCGACTCTCTGTGCTGTAAGTTCTCTGATGTAAAAAAATCCACCTGATGTATCAACCTCACTGTTGCATGGATACAGAATCTAGCAGTTAGTGGCTTTTAAAAGGACTTTGCATAATGATATAAGCTTTCCTTAAAGGTCGGTTAAAGTGTTGCATCCATACCTAGACTTTTGAGAAATTCTGGCACCTATGAAATCAAAGAGCCATGACAGTTATTCGACCAATGCCTATTTTTCCTGGCCTGACAATATAAGTAATCGAGTTTAGATTGACTAATCAGGTAGCCTTGTATATTTCGCTCAAATGGCATTCACCAAGGTTTGTTAATAAAATCACAAGATGCATCAACCATTATGTATTACAGTGAGGGTAACATGAAGGCGTGCCAGTCTATGGTCTATGCAGAGTCGTCTACAGTCGGTGGCCTGCCGGTACTCAGTCCACAACCCATCATCGACCTGCTCACACAACTAGACGACATGCTCAAGAAGCTGGAGGAGGCCGTGTTTGACATCATTAAGGATGTAGACAACAAGAAAAAGGTAACTGATCTTCTTAAAATGTGTGGGTTTTGGATAAGCGCCAATCTTACAGAAGTACTGGGTTAAGAGGGGCCTTAAGAACTAAAACATACCTTGATTAAGCACCTGTCTAATACAAGGGGACAAAAGGTTATGATTTTTATATGATCATTTTCAAGGAAGTAATGAGGCAGAGCCGCAGTGCCATCTTTCTTTAGGATGCATGTGACCATTTTCAAGGAAGCCAATCTGGGCATGATGCACCAATGAATCAATGCACTTATACAAACACATAGTATTACATTTTTGTCACAGAGCATGCAGTGAAGGCGTAGGTCTAGTCTACGTGTGACGTAGGCTAGTAGTAGTGCCACTAGACCCTTGAGGTCATTCAAAATAAGAATAGGTATACGCTCATAGAATTACTATGGGTAATAAAAAATAGCTTTTAGGAGACCTACAACACGGAAAGCAAGTCTAAATGCACTAGAATTTCCACCTTCTTGTATTGAAGTGAGATAGAGTGTATCATGCCAGTCATGCACAAATGAATCATTGCCCATTACTCAGTAGTTTATGGGCAGATTTGGACATGTAATATATCAATTTCAAGGTTTTCCACCATACGATTCCATTTTTTAAACTTAGAGTGCATCATGCCAACCTGGGCATGATGCACCAATGAATCAATGCACTTTTCTCTGCTGTTTATCAACAATTTTCAAAGTGTAATATATCAATTTTAAGGTTTTCCACCATGCCAATTCTATTTTTCAAAGTTATAGACCCATATTCCTGATACTTTCTGAATTAGAAGCTAAGATGCAAGTTAAGGCATGATGCACCAATGAATCAAAGGCTATTAATCTTTTTAATATGAATACTTAGACACTTAGAGTAGTGTACACTTGCAAGCATATGAATTCTATAAGGGAGGAATAGAACATAGCTATGTCCAGTGAAATGTACCAGGATTATAATTATGCTAATTATGCAAATAATATGCACGGATATGGAGTGTTCGGTATCAATCTGGGGTGTTTCATCCCCCTAATGAACATGAACTCCTAAAAAAATTGTTTGCAAAAAGAATAAGTGAAATAATTTTTTTAACTATGGGTAATTTTTCGCCCCAGCTGGTCCACCTGTGCCCTGACCACGGTGTGGACACGCGCTACCTTCAGCTAAAAGCTACCTATTTTGTGCTCAACCGGCTAAAAAAGGCAGGAAGAGGTCGAAAAATGTTTTTTTTGTGGGGGGGGAGGTACATACCAGTGCATGACTTTCTCCCATAGTGTGACCCTATAACTTAAGGGTAGCTTGAGCTGGCGAACATCATCATCAACCCAGATTTCACCTTACACTAATGGTAAGAAAACTAGAAAGCAAAAGTCTAAATTTCGAGGACCCCCCAGAAGCAAAACTATAAATGGAAGGTGCCGAACACAATGAAACATACTACAAGTCCGAATTATAAACCCCCACCGAAAAAAAAAATTGTTTCCAATCTTGACATGATGCCTACTTTAAGGTCGACTTCAGTGGGTTCCTTTGAGCGCATCTGGATGCACAAACTATGAAAATAGGGTAATTCACACGTGCCGAATGCAATGAAACGTACTACAAGTCTGAATAATAAACCCCCGCTGAAAAAATTGTTTCGAATCTTGATGGGATGCCTACTTTAAGGTCGACTTTAGCGGGTTTTTTCACACGCCCTGACTCTAAAGAGGATCTAACCATAGGAACAGGAATTGACAATATTTTAACTAATTGCGTATATATTATGTTCAAGGGGGTTGCTCCCATTCTTATCAGTGACCACCTTCCTGTGTATGCCTGCAGGAAGAAGGCCAGAAATAAAAAAGAAATTCATTCATACAAGGGTAGGTCATATAAGCAAAGTGATAAGGAAGCATTTAAGGAATTCCTTCTTGCCCAGGACTGGGACTTAGTTCTACATGATGTTAGTATCGATGATAAATGGAATAGGGTCCTCTCAATAATTAAGGAGTTTTTAGATATCTATTGTCCTATTAGAAATATTAAATATAGGGATTATCATAATCCATGGATGGATGATGATACCCTGGTGGTCATCAAGGAAAGGAATGATTTTATGCAAAGGTTCCTGAAAAATGGTAAAGTACAAAGATTTACGTAGAGCCAAAGAGCTTAGGTGCAGGATAAATACCCTAGTCATGAAAGCAAAAGGTAAATACGTTAAGAATAAACTAAATATGTATCGAAATGACCCCAGGAAATTTTGGGAGTGTATCAGGGATGTAAGTTTTCAGAATTTTGTCTGATTTCAGGATTTCTAAATGTGTCTTCAGAATTTTTCAAACAGTCTGACTTACATCCCTGGTGTATGAACACATTTTTTAAGAAACATAAATCTCATCCCCCCTGCCCTCATAGATAAGGAAACCGGTACTAGGGTTACTAACACTGCGACATACATAAATAATTTCTTTAGTGAGATTGGCTCTAAGCTCTTTGCAGCTAAAGGTATTGTCACTGAGGAATGCTTAGGCCCTGATGAGGGTTATCTGCAGGAGCAGGCTGATGAGACATTTGCCACATTCACAATTGATGATGTATTGAAATTAGTGAAAACAATTGAAACACATAAACCCTCTGGTATACCCTTTATTAGTGCTAATTCTTGGTCTATAGCTACAATATCGCTCCTTCCCAAATCTGGTAACTTGTTCACTTTCACTTATGAAATTCTTGTTAAATCAGTCCCTCCTTTCCTCATATCAGTATGGCTTTAGACTGGGCTTTAGCACTGCTAAGGTGGTATATGATTATATCACAGATCTTTACAATGCTCGTAATAATTTTAATTATGTAGCATCTGTATTCATAGACATTCGCAAGGCATTTGACTGTGTCAGTCACAACCTCTTGCTTCACCAGCTCAAGCGGTGTAAGTTCAATAGAACTATGTTATTATGGTTCCAAGCGTATCTCTCTAAGGCCACACCAAAATAATAAGTTGGTCTACTGATCGCCCTCTCCACATTTTTGGAAATACAAATTTTGTTTTCTTTGAAAAAAATCTTGTCTGCAGATTTCGTTCGCTTCAGTTTCTACAAGTTTTCTCTTTGTGATGTTTGGCAATTTTTTTTTTAAATAAAATTTTTTCGCTCGCCTCAGTTTTCCAGCAAGGGATCCATTGGACGCCAAAAATTCTTAAAAAAAATTTTTTTTTCACTCGCTCGCACCATTTTTTCAAAACCAAAATCCATAGACCAACTTATTTTTTTGGTGTGGCCTTATGTGATGTGAGCCATGCTTGGGTAACAGTGTTTGGCATTAGGAAAATCTGCATAGTTATTCCTGTACATTAATGATCAATCATATACTTATTGCTTGATAAAAAAAAAAGTAAAAAAAATGAAAATTCCAGAAAATGAGGCGGGCGGGATCCATAGACATATCATTTTTCAAATAAAAATAAAATTTTAATTTCTGAAAATCAGGTGCGGGAAATCCATAGACCAATCTTTTAATTTGGTTTGGCCTTAAAGTTAAAAACATATTTTGCCCCTTAGACGTGGAACGTTCTCCATATTTTCCCGTAATATAGGTCAAAATATGCTATTTAATGGCCTTTTATTTTTACTTTTTTTCTTTTTTCTTCCGGCGGTGGGGATTTTTTGCTGTAGGGGCAAGTGTGAGATTTTTTTTTTTTTTTACCCCTCTGGCCAACCAAAGTTGAGGGCAAAAAATCCTGTAATCCAAGTTATCAGAATTAGATGGCCTTACTAGTTTCAAGTCGTTAGCATATGAATTCTACAAAGGAGCAATAGAACATATCTATTGTAGTGATCATATCACTTGTATAATAATTGTAATGTTGGGGCGATCGGTCCGGTGGTAGCCACCGGTACGGGAGCGCTAGTTAGGGTCCGTCCCACCTGGGGGCGACACGGTGGTGACCGGTGACGTCACGCTCGTGACGTCACATTTAGTGACGCCATATATAAGGGCGGTCCGGTGGTCGCGGGAGCAGAGGCAATAAGAGACTTGCAGGTGGCAGAAGTGTGGTCGGTGACTCCGGGTTCGGTGGTTGCGATCGGTGGAGACCTGCAAGGGTGGTGCATCTCAATACAAGCAAGGATAATTGATGTCAATTAATGAGAACTGTTAGTGCTAAGGCCAGAAAGAAATAAACCAAACACCTTCTACTGTTATCAAACTTTATTGGCTGCGTCTGGTCCTTTGGTGTTTACTACATTGGTGACAGCGGTGTTGTTGCTTTTACGAACCCGCGCATTTACAAAGGATGGATAAGGCTGATAGTGACTATAGTGGAGGGGAGGAAGGAGGTCTAGGTCAGGGAAGGAAAGGATCTCTAGTGGAAATAGTGGACGAGGAGATATTATTTCGGAGACAGATGCAAAACGGCGGCCCGGTGGCGTCCGGTGGTTCCGCCGACTTGACCGGTGGTGGTAAAAGGTGGTATGGAGTGCGGAAAGATGCTACAAATTGGCAGGAGTGGAAGAGAGAGGAGGATAAATCGGGGGAGAAGGAGTTGGGGGAGCTCTTGGACTGAGCGGCTAAATCACAAGTTGGGGCTGGTGGAAGTTTCGCCAGGAGAGGTTATAATCCGTTCCGTGGGGCGTCCGGTGGTACACCCGGTGGTGCAAGCGGCGGAGCCGGTGGTCCCACCGGAGGGGATACTTATCGGAAACAAGAGAGAACGGGGAGAACAACAGAAGGCGGTAACTCGGGAGCTGGTGATCAGTGGGAGGAGAGGAGAGGGCCGGAGCTACCTAGGGATCGGAGGAACACCCCCTCATTCGAGTACAGGGGAGAGGGTACATCGCCAGTGGGGGTGGGGGATCTCCCTACTCCTGGGGAGGAGGCCCCAGGGGCCGGGGGTGACAGCCCCGCCCGCAAGCCCATCGTGATGCCGGGAAAGTATGACGGGTCAGGTGACCTGGAGGAGTTCCTCTCGCATTTTGACCTCTGTGTCTTAGCCAACCGATGGTCAGAGAAAGAAGCAGGGACCTTCCTAGGGATCAGTTTGTCGGGGGTGGCGAGACGGTTGCTCGCAGCCGTGAAACCAGCATCAGAGAATGGGTACAAACTGTTGAGGGAGGCACTGATAAACCGGTTCCAACCTCAAAGCCAGGTAGAGTCGTACAAGGCCCTGCTCCGCACCCGAGTGAGGAAGCCGGGAGAAGAGCTCCAGACGTTATCCGAAGAGATATCCCGATTGGTCCGTCTGTCATACCCTAACGCAGACGCGACAACGGTGGACATGATGGCCAAGGACAGGTTCGTGGAATGCTTAGATGATGGGGAACTCCGTAACTGGATATATCAGGGAGAAACAAAGAATTTGCTCCAGGCTGTGGAAAGGGGGGTACAAGCGGAGGCATACCTAAAACAGGAGCGGGAGAAAAGTAAGCAGGTCCGCGCCGCGTCACTGTCCATGGCCGAGGAGATGTCTGAGATCAAGGAAAGACTGGCGGGTCTAACTACCGAAATTAGAGGGGGCCAGGTACCCAAGACCGGGACCTCACCGGTGGGGCCGCGGAGGTCATGCTTTGAGTGTGGGGCTGAAGACCACTTTAAACGTAACTGCCCGGCCTGGAAGAAGCGAGTGGAAGCGGCAAAGAAAAGGGATGCTGAGGGCAAGCCGTCGGGAAACTAGACAGGGTCTCCCCCGCCAGCCGGGGGGAGGCCCAGGGGGTCGAAAGGCAGAGAGAATGGCTGGGACGGAAAGAAAAGAGCGGAAACGGCCTAGAGGTGGAGGGGGTGCTATGGGGACAATCCATTCATCTCGTGGTGGACACCGGGGCAACTAGCAACTTGTTGTCCACGGCATGGTGGAAGGGGGCGGGATCCCCTGGACAGGTGGCTCCGGTCACTTCGGCATTTCACACCGCCGATGGAAAACCACTCCAGGTGGAGGGCAAGGTTTCTACGGTCCTGCAATGCGGGTCAAGGAATGAACGCGCTTCATTTATTATCGCTGACATTGCGGCGTCAGGGCTCCTGGGCGCCGATTTTCTGCGGGAGACGCGGGCCACCATAAACCTAGCAGAAGGCAAGTTGTTATGGCCAAGGGAGGTCGTGGATGGCAGTTGCAGGATAGTGAGCGTTGCTACGGAGGTGGTGGGAGGCGCAACCGAGCGGGTGATTCTGGGCCATGTCTCACCAGAGTTTGAAGGGGAGGAAGTGATGGTGGAAGGCTTACCTCGAGTGGAGGGAGCAAGGGGAATCCGGGTGGGACGCACAGTGTCCATGCCAAGAGGGGGCGAGGTGCCCATGTTGGTCTGTAACCCGGGGCCTAACCCTGTCACGGTCTACGGGGGTATGCACCTGGGTCAGGTGGAGTTGGTAGGCAAGCCCGTGTGCCGGCTGGTAACGGAAGATAACTCAGGGGGCTCCGGGGCCAGTCGGGACAGTACGGGCGACGACCTCATAACCGTCTTACTAGGGGGAACTAAAGTGGAGAAGGATCCTGTATGGATACGGCTGTTAGAGCGTAACAGGGCGGCATTTCAAGAGGGGGATGAGGACATGGGCCATACAGACGTGGTGACACACTCGATTAACACTGGGGAGGCGGCCCCCATAAAGATGGCGCCCCGCAGGCTAGCCCCACACAGGCGGGCGGTTGTCGATCAGGAGGTGGACTAGATGCTCCAACAGGGAGTGATCGAACCAGCTTCGGGCCCATGGGCGAGCCCAGTGGTCCTCGTGAAGAAGAAGGATGGCCGTGTCAGATTTTGTGTCGACTACCGACGATTGAACTCGGTCACAGTGAAAGACGCTTATCCTCTCCCCAGGATAGACGACTCTTTAGACTCAATGTCCGGAGCCTGTTGGTTTAGCACCATCGACTTGGCGTCAGGGTATTGGCAGGTCTCTATGGAGGAGGACGCTAAGCCCAAGACAGCTTTCGTGACCCACCGTGGGTTGTTTCAATTCCGCGTAATGCCCTTCGGGCTATGTAACGCCCCCGGGACATTCGAAAGGCTGATGGAAATTGTCATGAGGGGTCTCCAATGGACGGTGTGTTTGGTGTACTTGGATGACATCATTGTATTCTCCGAGACCTTGGAGGGGCATGCGGAGCGACTGGAGTTGGTCCTGGGACGCCTCCAGGAGGCCGGGTTGAAGATAAAGGCCACCAAATGCCAGCTAGTACGGGAACAGGTGAGCTTCCTGGGGCACAGAATCGACAGGAACGGGATTGGCACGGACCCTGAGAAGATAGCTGCCGTGTCGGAGTGGCCGGTGCCTACCTCAGTGACGGAAGTACGCTCCTTTCTAGGCCTGTGTGGCTACTACCGTAGCTTTGTGCCGGGGTTTGCTTCAATAGCCAGGCCGCTCTCGGAACTAACCGAGAAGGACAAGAAATTTTCCTGGAACCGAGACTGTGCGGAAGCTTTCCAGGTGCTCAAGGATAAGTTAGTGAGTGCCCCTATCCTAGCCTACCCGATGGCAGAGGGACGGCTCCTGGTGGACACCGACGCCAGCAACCTGGGGCTGGGGGCTGTTCTGACTCAAGTGCAGGATGGTCGGGAGCGGCCCTTAGCTTACGCCAGTCGCACATTGAGTAGATGTGAGAGGAATTACTGTGTCACCCGCCGCGAACTGTTGGCGGTGGTTTTTGCGGTGAAAAAGTTTCGCCACTACTTGGTAGGGCGCCCTGTGCGTATAAGGACCGACCATGCCACCCTGAAGTGGTTGGCCAGTTTCAAGGAGCCTGAGGGGCAGGTAGCCAGGTGGCTACAGTTATTGGAGACTTTCGATCATGTCATCGAGCACCGCCCAGGGAAGGATCATGGTAACGCGGATGGGCTGTCCCGGAGGCCGTGTAATCAATGCGGCATGGGGGAGCCCTCCGGGTCTCCGTTGTTCGAGGACTTCTCAAGCGAGGGGGCAATAGATGCCCTGGCCGAGTGTCGTGCGGTGACTCGTAGCGAAGCTGCCACCGATAGGGGAGCAGAGGAGAGGGTGGGCCTGGAAGTGACGGCCGAGGAGACGGACGGGATCTTTATGGACCAAAAGGAGGTCTGGAGACAGGCCCAGGAGGGCGATCCCTTACTCACCAGGGTTCGGAAATGGATCGAGGAAGGCGAGGTCCCCTCAAGGGATGCCCTCTCGGGGGAGGCCTACGACGTGCGCGCCTTGGCGGCACAGGTTCCGCGGCTGAGGGTGGAGGGCGGTGTACTCTGTAGGGTATGGTGGGAGCCGGGCGGCCGCACCTTCCTGCAAGTAGTGGTGCCGGATAGTAAGAAGGAGGAGGTTTTAGCCGGGGTGCATGGGGCCCCGTTGAGCTGCCATTTTGGTCGGGCCCGGAGCCTGAGGCGATTCCAGCAGGCCTACTATTGGCCCGACTATAGGAGGGATGTGGTGCAGTGGCTGGCCTCTTGCCCCCAGTGTCTGAGCCGTAAGGCGGCGCCCCATCCCCCTCGAGCCATGATGCGGCATGTACCGGTAGCGTTCCCATTGGAACGCATGGCTATGGACCTTATGGGTCCTCTCCCGCGCACCCTGCGTAAGAACAAGCACATCCTTATCGTCATGGATTATTTTACGCGATGGGCGGAGGCGGTCCCCCTACCGGACCAAGAAGCAGAGACGGTGGCTCGGGCCTTCGTAACGGAGGTGGTGTGCCGGCTGGGGCCCCCGGGCATGATCCACACGGATCAAGGTCGAAACTTTCAGGCTCGGATGTTCCAGGAGGTGCACCGGTTGCTGGGAGTGGCGCAGACGCGCACTTGCCCCTATAATCCTAAATCCGATGGGTTAGTGGAGCGTTGCAATCGTACTGTGGAGTCGATGCTGGCCATGTCGGTGGCTGAGGACCAGAGGGATTGGGATCTGCAACTGCCATACGTAATGGCTGCGTATAGGTCTTCAGTCCAAGCCTCCACTAACCAAACTCCCAACTTTCTGATGCTGGGAAGAGAAACTCTTTTGCCTGGTAACCTGTTGTACCCGCAACCAGAATTCGGGGGAGGGAAACCCGTCGACTACGCCGCGGAATTACAAGGAAGGATGGCCAGAGGGCATGCGTATGCCCTCCGGCAGATGGGGGGGGCGGTCCGTCGTCAGGAAAGGAATTACTCCACCCGGGTACGGGGGGAGCCGCTAGAGGTAGGGGACACAGTCTACTATATGGTCCCCCGGAAAGAAGTAGGCAAGTGCCCCAAGTTCATGTGCCCTTGGTCAGGGCCTTGGAAAATTCTCAGGAGCCTAGGGGGTCCTGTATGGGAGATCCAGATGGGATGGAAGAGGAGGATAGTGCATTATGACCTACTGAAGAAAGTGGAGAAGCCTCGGGAGGAGGGTGCGGGGGAGGCCCGGGCGGTCTGGGCCCCCGAGCGGTGGCTCAGCTCTCCGGTGGCGCCACCTGCCGCCACCGCGGTGGGGGTGCCACCGGTGCGCCACCTAGAGGAGGAGAGCGGTTTCCCGCCACATCCGGGCCCCGGCGGTATTACCATGGCAACTGCCGCCGCAGTGGGAGAAAGGAAGAGGGAGGACCAACCTATGGCTCCACTAGAGCAAGAAAAAGGGCAAGAAAAGGCGTGGAAAGGAAGGGGAAGGCGCCTTTTACCTTCTTTCATAGTAAACCTACCTGAGAGGGGCCCCCCCGGCGGGGTAAAAAGGGAAACTTACCTGCAGGTGGCCGGAGGAGGGCGGTCGGCGGGCTCTGTGGAGGTAGTCCCCAGGGCAGCGGCGGGGCACGGCTCTCCTGCAAAAGAAAAGGGAGAGAGATTAGTTGGAAGGAGGGGATCAAAAGACGGGGAGATGAGTCGGGCAGTAAAAGCGGTTTTCACAGCTAAAAATAAAAGGTGGGAGGAGCAGAGGCAGGCAAGCGAAATGTGGGCCACCGAAGAGGACCCCCGGGAGGAAGAGGCCACCTGGCGAAGGGGCCGGGAACTGCACCGTGACCTAGTTTCTGCCACCGACCATGTGGCACGAGAACGAGGCGGTAGCTGGGCCACCGAGCGGTCAGCAGAACTCGACAACAACACAATGAGGAAGTCGGAGACTCCACTGAATTGCCCGGAGTGTGGCCGCACTTTTTGGCGCAGGGATGTCCTGAATCGACATATCTCAGCGCTGCACAAGTCCTGCGGACCGGGGTGGAACTGTCCGGTCGAAGGATGTAAGTTTCAGGTCAAAGGAGGAAGGTGGGACGATCTCGTCAATCATCTGGTGGCACTACACGCCGGCCATAGCTGGATAAAGCTCCCCCGAAGCCAGCGACCACCGAAGGCTGTGATCCAGGAGAGGTCAGGAGAGCCTTGACTCGTCACAAGGATCTCCTACCTCTCCAACCGTGCGACGTAGGAGCAGCAGGAGGGCCGCGCACTTGGCCACGGAACGGCTGCTGGAGAGCACAGGAACGGGGGAGGAGAAGGTCCAGACTACTACGCCGGAGGGGAAAGAGGAGACGCCGAGGCGTTCACCCAGACGGCCCAAGCCTCGTAGCGTGGTAGGGAGGGTCATCTCCGGAGCGTCCCGGCAGCGCAGCCGCTCACCGGTAGGCCGGCCAGCTGCACCGACCTCCAATATCGGCGGAGAGGTCAGCCGGAAGAGGAAAGGGGCACCGGAAACGGGTGGAGAGGAGGCTCCCTGGGATGCAGACCCACCGGCGATCGTGCTAGGGGAGCAGACTCCGGAGGAGGCACCAGGCAGCGAGGGAAGTCCGCCCTCCAAGGTCCCCAAGACGGCATCCGACCTGGTGGCGCTCACCTCGGCGGCGACAGACGGGGCCCAGGAGGGGACACTGGAGGAGGAGTGCAGCCCCCCGCCTAAGATGCTGAAAACCACACTGGAACCGGTGGCCTCCACGTCAGCAGCTGCGGAGGAGGATCTACTGAGCACCAGGTCCATGGAGGACTTCGAGGCCTCGCGGATATTAGCGCAACAATTGGGACAGGGGGAGCCGGAGAACCTGGCAGAGGAGGCGAGCCAGGTGCTGGAGCAGGTGGTGAGCGGCCCGGCGTCCAGTGGAGACGGGAACCCCATATTGTTGCAGTCCCTGATGATCGACAGCGACGGGGCCCTGGTTCCTGCTGAGGTGGGAGAGGAGCTCCTGAAGGAGACGAACCGGAGGGCAGAGGAGATGGCGGAGGCTGCTAAGAAGCAGTTCCAGAAACACCTGATTGCAGAAGCACTGCGGAAAAAGGCGTGGCTGTCTCCTGCCGGCCACGAGGTCCGGATAGCGTCGTCCCCACTCTTCGAGGCAGCGGCACCGGAGACGGAGGGGCCGGCGACCCTCAGAGACGCAGAGCAGGTGCGCCAGATATTGACGTCGTCACCGCCGACGGTCCCAACCCACACGTCGGATAACAATACACCCGTGGTGGGAGGGCGGTTGGAGCGTTTGATGGCTTCCCGAGTGGACTTGGGGGAGGAGCCGGAGGAGCTAGACTGGGAGGAGGAGGAGGAAGACCCGTTGATGCTCCCACCCAACCAAGTCTCATACAAGGCCGTCGCCTTAGACACCGAGTCGGAGGAGGGAGGCTCTTCGCCTGATAAAGGCGATGTCAGGAGAGTCGTGTGCAGGGGGGACCGCGTCCCCGAGAAGACCCTAGGGGCTGACACATCTCCGACGGGAGAGACAGATGGGGCTAAGGGGGTGTCGCTGCACGAGTCGGATGCGGAGGAAGAGACCGCGCCTCTTGCTAGGAGAACGGAGGGGGAGGATAAAAGCCAAAGGAAGGAGAGAGAAGACAGAGATCGGCGGCGCGACAAAGAGAGAGAGGGGAAAGAGGATAGGGAGCGCCGAGACAAGAGGGAGAGAGAGAACGAAGGGCACAAAGAAAAAGAGGGGAGAGAGAAGCGAGAGAGAGAGGAGAAACACAAAGAGAGAGAGGATAAAGAAAGGCGAGAGAGGGAGGGGAGAGATAAACACAAGGAAAAGGAGAGGGAGACACGCAGGAAGGAGGATAAAGATAGGAGAGAGAGGGAAGAGAGGGAGAAACGCAAGGAGAAGGCGGATAAGGACAGAAGATAGAGGGAAGAGAGGGAGAAACGCAAGGAGAAGGAGGACAAGGAGAGACGAGAAAGGGACGAAAGAGAGAAACGTAAGGAGAAAGAGGAGAGGGACAGGAGAGAAAGGGAGGAGAGAGTGAAACAGAAAGAGAAGGAGGACAGGGACAAGAGGGAGGAGGAAGAGAGGGAGAAACGGAAAGAGAAGGAGGACCGAGAAAGGAAGGAGAGAGAGGAGGAAAGAGAAAGGAAAAGGAGGGAGAAGGAAGAACGAGAGAGGAGGGAGAAAGAGGACAGAGAAAGGAGGAAGGAGAGGAGTGAGAAAGAAAAGAAGGACTGGGAGGAACTTAATGCGAAAGAGAAGAAGGAGAGGGACGATAGAGACCGAAGGGAGAGAGAGGAGAAACAAGCGGAGGTGCGAGAAAGGAGGGAAAGGGAGGAGAGACAGAGGGGAGAGACAGAGAGGGAGCAATCGGGAGAAGGAGCGAAGGAAAGCAGGAAAGAGGGAAGATATAGGGGTCAGGAGGACCAAGATCTTAGGCGTGAAAGAGATAGCGAGAGGCGGGGACACAGGAGGCAGGAAGAGGTGGACTTTGGGAGACAGCGAGAGTACGAGGAATATGATCGACGACGAGACCAATACGAGTATGAGCAGGAAGTACGGAGAGGAAGCCGGAGCGGAGATTGGGGGGGTCCACGGCGACGTCACAAGAGGAGGGACGAATGGGCCGACGAATGGGGGGAGTACTTCCCTGAAAGGCCCCGGGAGCCGGGGTTCCCCCGCGTGGAGGGGACGGACCCTCTTGGGGGTCGCCCTGTTTGGTATGGCGAGCACCCTGAGCGTATACCCTGGAAGCGGGTAGAGCAACCGGATCGCCTCCAGAAGTGGGCATCAGGCCTGGCCCCATCGCCGGACTTAGGGGAAGAGTATACGCCTGTAGGGGGAAGAGCGCACGGTTGGGTGGAGTTAATTGGGCCGTCGACAGTGCAAACCCATTATTATGCTACGACCGTCCAGAAGTACACTCCAAGGGGGAACCAGGATATGGCACCTCCACCGCCTCCTCCTCCAGCAGCACGGCCAGCAGGGGGCGCGACCGGGGCAACACCTGCAGGATATCCCGCACCACCCGCACCAGCCTTCAGCTCAACCCTCCGGGCGTCCGGAACACCAGGGCTAGCGCCCGCGGCAGCAAGATTTCCGGGCCCCGGGCCAGCTCACGCGGCAGCCAGGTTTCCGGGTCACAGTCCGGGCCACCTCGGAGGGGACCTGGAGGAGCGGATACGCCGCATGATACGGGAGGAGACGTCCCGCCCGCCCCAGTCCAAACCGCACCGGGACGGTTGAGAACAGGAGAGGTGGGGGGCAGTTCACGGAGCAACCGGGCGACATCTTTGAAGAGGCTGAGGGGGTCCGGAGTAAGAGAGGCATCGGTGGTTGGGTGTGGAGGAGCCGACGGGCCTCCACTTGTTGTCCAGCTAGGGCATGCAAGGGGGAGGAGGAGAGACCACCTGACTGGGTCATAAGCAAGGAAGGGGGAGAAGGGAGGGGTAGTCGGGGGCCTGCGGGGTGGGGGAGTACTGGTGGGGGATCGAGTACCTGCCGGGAAACCCCCCCGTGGGTCACCGAGACGCCTCGGTCCCATCCCAGCCAGGGTGGAGCGGAGGCGGCATAAGCAGACACCGACCAGAGGGCCGGGACAAGCGAGACAGCCGGACGAGGCCGGACAGGGGACGTCTACCAGTTAGCTTCGTGTAACAGCGCCCATCTAGACCGGATGTTGTATTATATGTTCTGGACTATTGATATAGACTTTACCCAAGTTCACATATAAGAGTTTATAGTAATAAGAGGGGGCCCATTGTAGGAGTCCCCCAGTTAAATGTATAAATGTTAAAATGTAGCGGTTATGACCGGCGTAAATGCACCTTTGGCCACTATGGCAAAGATTCACGGATATATTTTCTACAACCTAAGTTTGAAATGATAAGGGGAGAGTGTAGTGATCATATCACTTGTATAATAATTGTAATGTTGGGGCAATCGGTCCGGTGGTAGCCACCGGTACGGGAGCGCTAGTTAGGGTCCGTCCCACCTGGGGGCGACACGGTGGTGACCGGTGACGTCACGCTCGTGACGTCACATTTAGTGACGCCATATATAAGGGCGGTCCGGTGGTCGCGGGAGCAGAGGCAATAAGAGACTTGCAGGTGGCAGAAGTGTGGTCGGTGACTCCGGGTTCGGTGGTTGCGATCGGTGGAGACCTGCAAGGGTGGTGCATCTCAATACAAGCAAGGATAATTGATGTCAATTAATGAGAACTGTTAGTGCTAAGGCCAGAAAGAAATAAACCAAACACCTTCTACTGTTATCAAACTTTATTGGCTGCGTCTGGTCCTTTGGTGTTTACTACACTATGTATATTGAAAAATACCAGGACACTGCATAATTATGCTAATTATGCAAATAATATGCGTGGATATGGAGTGTTCGGTATTAATCTGGGGTGTTTCGTCCCCCTAAAGAACATGCCCCCCTAAAAAATTGGATTCGAAAAAGAATAAGCGAAATAAATTTTTCAACTACGGGGGTTTTCGCCACTTTCCGCAGATGCTCCCTGTGTGTGCGAACCACGGTCAGAGTGTACCTATCTAAAAGGCTCTTTTTGCGGAGTTGACTGGCCAAAAATCTAACCATTTTAGGGAAGAGAGGGGAAAAAAAAGTGTTTTTTTGCGAGGGGGCATGGAGTGGGGGGGGGGGCAGAAAACCCCATATAGGAGTTTTCCTATAGTGTGACCTATGACTTAAGGGTATCTCGAGCTACCGTAATCTCTCGCGTAGAAGGCGCAGCCCGCGTAGAAGGCGCACCCCCAACTCAGGGAAGGCAGATCAGCGTAGAAGGCGCATCTGCTGCTCCTGAGTCTAATATTTGAAAAACCTGCGTATAAGGCGCACCCCTAACTCAAGGAGCATGGTCCACTCAAAGGACCCAACCCAAAGGGTCATTTCAAATATTGTCTGCAGCCATCAATACCCCAACTGGTCATGTATTTTCTTTAACCAAAGAAAAGGTGTAGTCTATACCATGGTGCTCTATATACCCTTAAACTGCTGAATGAAGCATACTATTCTGCTCACCATAAAAGTGTTTGGAAGTGTATGTGCACCCCACTCGCTGAGAGCTTTATTAATTATATTATTGACCTTTTAACCAAGAGAATCCATGCAGCATTATAATCAATCCTCCTGGCTGCCATAGCACTGCTGCCACCTGGTTTGTTTTTCTAGAAATCATAACATACCACCAGGTGGTAATGACAGGGGTAAGCAGCCCTCCAAGTTTATTACCAGTGGTGCTGAGGTGCTAAATCCTGATATAGTAGTAAATGGTATTTGAGCTAATAAATTTAGATCAGTTGTTTCATTTACCTCTGTTGTAAGAAGACACTCTTAGTGCCGTAATGATATCAAATCAAATCCCAGGCATATCATAGCTTTTGTACTTTTCCAACTTTAGGAGATGGCTTATATAAAAGGTATTCAGAACTACAATCGACTCTTCCGCCCCTAACAGCTAGGGTGTGATTTTTGCAGGAGAGGCTAACAGAACTAAAAGTGTAAAATTTCAAATCGAAGATGTGAATGTTAAGGGCCCAAAGCTACGGGGTTGCAATACATTCTATTGGCAATTTATACACGAGGTCTGGCAAGTACCTTTACCAAAGTCATCTTAACCACTGATAATGTTTCCTTTTTTTTTCTCCACAGAAATTGAAAATCGATCCCTTACAAGTAATTGAGCGGGAACTGTTCCCTCAGTTCTTCAATAACCCCAACGAGCTGCGGAGGTCAGTCGGTGAAGTCACTGCCCGAGTACAAGCCTTGATGACAAAATGAATAGTTCTGCACACTTTCTTTTATACTATATTTGTATATTGAAACCCGTGATACTCCTTTTGTATATTTTTGTATGCCACAGGCAAATTATGTTTTGGTAGTGATAATATAAAAACATGTACATTGTATGTTGAAAAGAAGGCAAGAGAAAAAAGTGACATGGTTTAACCATTATATGCATGCAAAAAACCTTGAGGCTTTGTGCTTAGTTGTCATTAAGATATATCAATACACCACTGCAGTTGTCCTCTGCTGCTGCTGTGCTGTATCAAGCCTTGGCCAACCGCCATCAATACCACTTCAATATACTGGGACCAGTTCTCCATTGCAGGGCGAGCCTGTGATGCACCAGGTCCAGGCTCACCATGTGAGAGTATATCGGCTATGTAGAATCTGCAGCATTGACTATTACAACACTGGTGAGTAGGTGCGTATGGTACACCAATGTGTTCCACAAAGGCATTGTTTTTACATAATGATGGCATCGGAAGATTAATCTTATAGCATCAGCAAGAGGTTAGTCTATGTCAGAGTAGCATGGAACACTACACTATATTTGTGTAAATAAAGCGCTATAATAAAAGAAGTGTCTCTTGTTTTGATTTAAATTATTTCCTATTGATTAAGCAGTGGTGCCATAATGATGCCAGCGTAGAATCTTAATGGCCGGCGGAGCGCCTTCAAACTTTTTCAAATCGGCCCATTAGAAGTGGAGATCGGGCAATTTTTGTAAATTTGTTACATTTTCGTATTTCTATTTAGTTACAATGAAGTTTACATGGGTACCTTAGATTATCAATGTTCATATGGCCTGCGACGAGGCTGCGTGAGAGGGAAATGGCCTGTGTAAGGTGCCAAGATGCAGGCCACTTTGGCCAGCGTTTATAAAAAGTTATCAGCAACAGTAGATTAAGTAATTGGTTTTTCATGTGTGTAAAACAAGTTGATCCTAAAAGACAAAAGAGAGCCTCTATTTGTGATTGACATTTTTATTGCCTTCTACATTCACTGTGTCCCGTCATCCGACAGTAACCATGGTAACAGTAACAGTTGATATTCACATCACCGACTCGCAGTTAATCCCTTTATACATACATTTACATATATATTTATCAGATATTTACAACTGCAGAAGGCAGACCATCCAGCACTTTTGTATACATATATATGCGACAAAGCGTCTGCAGAGGTTTCATTGACATGACTGATCCCAGGTTAGGGTGGGGTATCTTTATATTTTTTTCCCGACAATCGACAAAACTAAGGCAGAACCTGGTTTTCAAGACCGATTCAGGGAAGTAAACAGTGTTGCACTTCAGACTGACTTGCAAAATGCATCTTATCCTCTTTCTGCCTCACATTTACATGACAAAACAAGCTGGGTGATGGTTTTGTTCATTTATAAAGAACTCGGTGAAAATCAAATTTGTTCTCAGGTACAGTGCATTATGGGGGTGGAAGAAAAATCCATACTTATCATGACAACCAAGATAATTTACATGATGAATGTGAGCACATCAATTTCGACATGGGATACATAACTGTATGAGATGTGTATTGAATCATTCAACCGACTCCACCATTGCCTTCTCTAAGACTACTCTCGATATTTGACTCACGAAGTCCGCTGATGATTTCTATAATTAGTTTACACAATGCCTGATTTTCTGATTTTTATGAAGTGACACTAATTCCACAAATCATGCCTTTAATTATGTATAAAATACATGTACAACTCTCCATGTTGCTGTTATTGTGCCTTCGAATGTTTATATTAGTATTCATTAACACGGGGCTTAGACTAAATGATTATCTTTATTCGCTATCCTTGAGCAGTCAACTTCAACATTAACGCTGAAACCTGCTCCCCTTATTTTCACTTTCAATGAAACGAAACTACTACAATGAGCCAATATCAAGGATACTAATGTAGTTATCAGGTGTATGTGTGATGGAGTCATTATTATCATTATTAGCACATCAAGATATGACAATGGTATACTATTAAGAGTCCAGTGTTGACTTGGGCTGGCAGTCTTACCAACTGCATGGTGTGACTTGCTGTAAGGAGGGCATGATGATTCATGTCGCTTTCTCATTCTAATGCAGTCGTCACTAGCAAGGTGCTCACGAGTTGGTACAATTTTACAACTGAAAGTATAGCATTAGAGAGGGCCCAGTTGGTATAATGCGTGAATAGAGTACCAGCATTTCACATACAGATACTGCATTCAGGCATTAAACAGTGTGCCCACCTAAAAGGGTTAACTAAGGAACATTCTTTTTGATTGGATATCCACAACTGTTTTGCTTCAAAATATGCTCAGCCAAAGCAGCCTTTAAACCAACAAATGTTTTGATGTTTAATATCATGTGTACAACATTAGTCATATTTGTACATGGGTGACACATTTCTTAGTGCTATTCTACGAAAGACCTACAGACCTTATATGGTTCTAACTACCGACCGTGCAGACAGCGTCGACGTGTTCAGTGTTATATACATATATATTGCACGCGTACAGTCACCACTAACACAGATATAATGCTTTGGGCTCAGCTGATCCTTTCTACTTCTTACTGCATAATGTTCATCTACAGACCTACATGTGTGAAGTACCTCTAATTATCTAAATGTACATAGATACATAGTCTTTTAACCCTTTAAGGGCAGCATAATACCTCAAGGCTTAACCCATAAAGGGCTGCTAATGCATTAATGCATCATGCCCATCAGTTGTCATGATGCATGAATGCAGCCCTGACGAGTAACTTGCCAGGGCTACATTCATGCATCATGCCAACCCTATACGGTTGATACTGTCTCGACGGGTCTGCATGATGTACCAATGAATTTTTGGAGAGCTGTCTCGCCAGAACTTTATTGATGCACCATTCCGACCAATGGACATGATGCACTCCTGCATTAGTGGCCCTTAAAGGGTTAACATTCATTTGTTGCACCAACATGATGTAGTAGTGATGGTAAATAACTTTCACACTAAAGTGCGCAGTAAATTAAAGCATTATGCTGCCCATAAAGGGTTACTTCAGGAATGGTTGCAGCATATGCAAATCTCACCACTTTGATAGCGATTTTGTAATTCTATGGAAATGTTCACAAACCCGTGTTTGTACCTTGAAGTGATAGACTTACCGAATCATAACACAACTGCAACTGTACTTTAGTTTGTAGCAAAGCGTAAGCAGTTCTTGGAATAAAGGTTTAAACATATTTTCATTGTAGCTGAGAGAATGGAATGTGAACATTGGAATTAACTTACCCAGGAACAACTTTTCACTTCAGAAAGAGATCAAATCAGAATCATGTAGACAACAAACCACGCCTACTCTGTATACAACTAAGTTCTCAAATAGCTTCACGTATTATCCCGCAATTTTCATTGCTGCTTGTACTTTCCCCACTTTTATTCTTTCCTCATTTGTGGCCTGTTAATTTTACTTGTTGGGGTTGCTCAGCATTTGCATGAATCTGTTACCACTGTGATTGTGCTAATTATTCATAGGGCGCTAATTTTTGGCAATTATTATGACCGGAGCCCGCTCCTATTTCTGGGTTTATTTTTTTCTGCCGAGGACCTGGACTCGCAACATAGATAATTTGTGATACTCTGAGGCCTTGATCCTGTTCTGACGTACTAAAGCTATTTGTAGGTACCGCCCACTTGGTTTTCGTGTTTGCACTGTTATACTCCAATTATACGTACGCCTGAATTAAATGTTTATAAGTTCTACTGTGTCTATCCTTAAAAGTTACTTGGATTAATTCAATTACCGGTAACTTCCACCAGAAAGGCTGTCTATTAAAGGCTTAAAAGCAGAGACTACAAATACTGAGGTGCACAGTAATAAAGTAGGGTAATAAATGTATTCATGCCATGGACGAGCAGCGTGCAGGCATAGTACCTTATTGCTTATTTGTTTCTATAGAAGCGGTACACCACCAATACCACCGTCAATCAGTCAATTTGAATATGAGAAGACATTTCTTAATTAATGGGGAAACTCAAATACAGAAGCGTGTATACAAAAATTAATGCTCCCTTTATCATTTTCTTGTTTTATGGTTTCACTACAACTCCGATCACAGTCTCTGTGGCAGGCCTCCTGATAACATTAATCTGTCCAGCAACATATTCTTAAGTAAACGGCCTAATACAGATAGTCTCAGATCAACATATAATATTGGGGACGCTGAAATAATTTGTAGAATTATCTTACCACACAAATCAGAATGTGAGATGTGAATCAGAGCATTGCACAGCTTTGAATAAGGACTGTATTTACCAAAGCAACTTTAACTTAATTTTTTTTCATTATGAAATATTCATATTGCCCACACCACATCCTAGTAAAATGCACAGCAGTCCAAATAAAGATTAAAGAGTTTCTATGAATACTGCACAGATCATGTTGTACAAATGTGATAAAAAATTGACATCGGAATGTTATCAGGAATTATTTCAACGGCGCCATTTCAACAAACTTAACACAAGGCAGACATTGAGTTCTATAAACCAAATATCTTTCACTAGGCGCAAATAATGACATTTTAACTCATCTTGCACTATTTGACGATTCAAGATGTTAATTTGATATTGTCCAGCATAGCAATCGGCCAGTGGCCATTGTGTTTGTTGGGACATCTCATGTTAACCTTGATTACAGAAATGACTTTGCTGATACAAATCAATATCAATAAGTGTCCAACCAAAACAGGTGGGCGTGTGCCCTTTCCCATTATGACAAGACTTATAACCAGGATGTTAACCCTTTAAGGGCCGCTAATGCATTAATGCATCACGCATGTGGTCGTCATGATGCATGAATGCAGCCCTGGCAAGTAACTAATCGGGGTTACATTCATGCATTATGATGGCCCCACGGGGTTTATACACACCCGGACGGTTGGCATGATGCTCAAATGAAGTGCTGGTGAGCAGAGACTGGTGCATCATGACGACCAATGGGCATAATGCACTCCTGCATTAGTGGCCCTTAAAGGGTAATACTGTATTTTGCAATCAACCCACTGCACAAATCCCATCGTGCCAAAAAAAAGGCAGCTATAAATAGTGTTGAAATTTGCCTATCGTCATATAACCAGACTTGTGTCATTAAATCCTTACCTCTAAGTCTCCTACACCTATAACACAGTGTTTTACATACACTCATTCAGAGATGCCACCCCTCCTGGTTTACCAGGAATTACTGGTATAGATTTCTGTATCTACCCGGTAATTTGCTTAATATCCTGGATAAATGTATCCGGAATCATAGGTTTTCATGCATGTTTTTGTCATCGAGCGAGTGGCATCTCTGATTCATATTGTTATATACGATACTGCATGCTGTTCGGTGCCATGTCGCACAAACACACCAGAAGCTATAATTGCGAGGGAATCTTTTGACACTTGAAGTAAATGGCATGAATAACTTATAAGAGTCTTTGCTGCTACATTTAAATGTATTCACATGGCAACAAGTGAAACCTAATGTGCAGACATCCCATATCCGTGACAACCGGTATTATCTTCTATATTTGTCAATATTTATCTATGAGTACAGACATCATCCTTTCATACTTGTATAACTTCTCATTCTATCGTCTTAAAATATGAATTTTCATCTATTTCTAAAACTACATTTGCTATGTCAGTCTAGATGTACATAGGAGCTTCACATCTTTAAAATCAAATGCCCACAAGAAGTATTGTCCGGCAGATACTTATATTTATTGATATATTATATAGATAAGTACTTCTATCTGTTCCTATCTTGTACCCACTCGTGTATTCATACTGTACATTTGGACTATGATCATCTATCAAACACAGGGGAAAAAATAAAACTATAATGCTACTCTGGGAACCAAATCTATACAACGTGTAGCAATAGAAGAATCTCCGTCCGGTCGCCTTTTCCCATCACAGGGTTGGCTCCCACTATCACAAAGCTTGTCCCGCCTCACAAATCAGAATCAGATTTCAACATTTCCTATCAAATCAAATATTAAGTGCTGATGACCAAGATATTCCTCTACAAGTCCATATGGACTCCTCAGTGACTGAATGACTTTCATTTAGGGTAAGCTGTCGGTTTCTAACCAGTGTCACCCTTGCCACAACAAACGACATCGCCACAAGTATGCCCTAGTTCTCCCGGCAAAATATACAAAATGAAATGATTAGCTTGTGCAATTTAAATATGTCACATTATTTTGGTTCATTTATACATCTACAACGTAACCAAACCACATCGGCTGAGTGATAAGACTTTGGTGTCATCTACTCTAGTCTGTTAATATATTTCTCTTCCATTTGATTATTTTTGATCTACAATAATAGTGTCTTTTTTTCTATCCAATATCTTAATCACTGGTAGAGTGACTGCATTCCACTTTCCTCAAACTCAGACCACGCATCATTTAGTTCTATGAATATCTGTCGTGCTAGGTCCTCGTGTGGTTCTCCACCCAACTGAAAGAAAGAGAAGTTTGAAATTATTCATTACTTTACCCATATTTATTGTAATTATCTCATAGTGTGAGCCGTCATCATTAAATACATATTTCACATTTAAAAGCCAGCATTTACTTGATATATGTACAATAATTCACTAAATTCTGGACCATCCTACTAAACAACCTGCTCTGGGAGGATGCAGCCATCCAGACGTCAATTTACAAGTTTCCATTCCAATAGTCCCCAAACCTCACCTTATCTGGGTGTACAATGAGTACCGCCTTCCTGTAGACCTTCTTGACACCCTCAGGAGTGACGAGCTGATGCATGCCCACATCCTTCCACCGGGTCTCTCCCTCCCACAGCACGTCGTTCATGGAGCAGAGCAGTGCGCGGATATTACGCTCCTTGCCCTCTGTCCACTGCCGCACCTAGTGTTTAGACGAAGTTGACAGTTGTAAGATGTTGAGTACTAGAAGGCGTGAAGTCCTACTATTGGTAGTCACTGCTTGAGTGATAGGCATAAACTGGGATTTATCCTCTTTCAGTGTGGAAAAACGTATCTTTCAGGTCACTATTTTTTCTTTTGTAGATTTCAATATCATTCCAAATGGAATGAAAGGCATAGTATAAAATCCTATTTCCTTTACTCCCATTGTCGGTAGGATGTCCTTTTACAGCCATGTGTTTACTCAGAAATATTGAAATTTTAATGTCACATGTCATATAAGGATATCATTAAAAGTGATTTCGCGGCTTAGCTTAAAATTTCCATTTTTCCTTACCTTGAGTTCGTCTGGAGTGAGGCTTTCAGCAAGAATGTCTTTCCGCATGTCTTTGATGCTTCTTGGCTCATTCTTCTTACTTCCAGTAAACTGCTGCCCGCCCAGCAAATCCTCAAAAGCGTCTGACGCCACTTTGGGTTTGGGACCTGCAAGAAAGAGCACATAAAAACATTAGCTTAATTTTCTTTGTAGCGCTTTTCTTTTTAAGACATTTAAATTATTTTTAATATATGTCACCGTTTAAATCAACAAAAAACATCTATGGGGTTTTCTCTCAGAGATGCCACTCACCAGTCTCTGAAAATTTGGAAATCGTCCAAACTTTATTCTATTAGGAAATGCTAATTGGAATTACTACAGCCAAAATTTCGGAATTCCTAAGACGTCAGGAAAAATGGCACCTGTTTTCTATATATTAAAATGGGCAAACATGGATGGTTAATCTATCATTTTCATATTTTATCTTGTAAACAGTGAAACTGCTATCTGACTGGAGAGAGTCAGCAACACAGGTCGTCTTAACCATAAATCACAAACTTTTTCAATTTCGTCAGACCGTAAATTTCTCGATGCCCTTCTCGTCTCGTTTCAACCTACCTCCAGGTTTTTTGACGCCTCGTTCATCACGGCCTCCTATAACACTAAAACTACCCATGTTGGAGTAGTTGGGTTTGGGTGGGTTAGGCTGACTCGGGGACGGCTGAGGTGACGGCTTCATTGGAGGCGCTTGTTGCCAGTTCCCTGTAGGTGAAAATACAGATCTTAGTACATGTATCAGGATGTAGTGTTGTCCATATCAACTTTGGCTATAAATTGTACAGTTGTGACTCTAGAATGATCAGTCACCACCAAATCTATTACCGTAATCTCCCGCGTATAAGGCGCGTCTTATACAGGGGGTTTTAGTTTTAGATCCAGAGGGGTCCAAGAAACACACAGAGATGCCACTCACTAGTCTCTGAAAATTCGGAAATCATCCTGATTTTCTCAATTTCCAATAGGAAATGCTTATAGGAATTAAAGCCAAAAATTCGAAATTCCTAAAAAAATTAGGAAAAGTGGCATCTCTGAACACATAGCTTTTTAAATTTTGAAAATTCATTCATTAGAAAAGAAGTTATGAATTTTTCATTTTTCTGGCCAAATCCTAAAACTCTAGGTCTGCCTTATAGGCGGGGTGCGCCTTATACGCGGGAGATCATGGTAATTCTTGTTTACATCTATAGGAGCCTTTAGATTTCATGGTTCCTTTCCACTTGTTGCTCATCACAAATATTTCATGATAAAGTTATTTCAATTGATACGAAGTGCTTTCTCATGTATAAGGTGCAACTTTGGCGGCTTCTTAAAGGCGCACTAGGGATTCATCCTTGTGAATAAGTTGCACCTTCTACGCATAGTATTAGGGTACAGTAGATTGGTTCAGAGTTGTGATCACACATGGTAAGCTTCCAGGTAAGGTGAACATCAATGTTTAACATTTAAATCATATGGGAGAGGATACACTTCATCACAGACAATATCAAGGAAAGGTTTGAAATCATTATCCAGTCGTTTAATCAAACCAAATTGTGCACCTACTCTGAAGATTTTTCTAACCAGCCCTGTGGTCCAATTAATACTTATTGTCTCACCTCCACCTAATGTTTGAGGTTGGTGTTTGGGGCTCTGTTGCCAGCCTGGTTGCGAGTTCCCGGCGTGCATGGGACTAGCCCGTCCGCTGCCCCCACCAGCATTCATCGCCGCCCCCATGGGCTTCTTCTGGCCACCGAACCCTGCTAGGTCGCCTACAATGTAAATGCATTCATGGCTCGGCCAATAAAATCAATTTTTCACTTCCTATATGATATGGATTTTAGTCCTCCAAAATTCCTATTCTGTTAATTGTATTTAAGACAACGATTGTGTACATTGCTTTTAAATAATTTGGGAATAAATGGAATGAGGTTCTGCGGTGATTATCTATATGCTGAAATTTAAAAGAGGGTGCTGCAGGGATGTATGTATTGACTCGAAGGTGTTATTTTCTGGGAGTGATTTGCATGGGTTACGAATTTAGACCAAATCACGTTACATTAGGTTCAACACTAGCAACAACATTCACCTATCAACAAAGGTTCAGTACATCAACAGCACAAGGGCGTAAAAAGGTAGAGGTTGATAAGGTTATACAACATGTGAAATAATACTTACCTAAACTGGCAAATGGGTCATTCGATTTTGGCGGGGGTCCTCCCATGGGACTAGGCGTTGTGCGTTGGGGTACTCCACCCATACCCATGGTTGTGTTTCCTCCCATTCCAGTGGACCCCATGAAACCTGGGCTAGTAGCGTTGGTGGCGGCATTGTTCGTCATGCTGCCAAAGGCGCTGCCACCCCAGCTACCCATCAGGTCTGGTTCTGCTGCACTCTGTCCAGCCGGGCCCTTACTAGTGTCTTTACTACCAGCTGATTTACCCCCCATGTCTTGGAATGGATCAAATAAGTCAAACGCATTGGCTGGTTTCTGGGCTGCCGGAGCAGCCCTTGGGGGTTGGCTTGGTCGTGGTGGCTTCGGTGAGCCACCAGCTCCAAGTGACTGGAATGGGTCAAAGGTGTTGTCTGATTTGGGTTGTTGAGTGGAAGGCGCCATGGGTTGTGCAGCGCCTGAGCCACTACCACCACCACCGAATAGATCATCAAGCAGGTTGGTGCTGGAGGAAGATGTGGGGGGGTCAGCTGTCCCAGTTAACAGTTCTAATGTTGAGGGCTCGGGTGTGCCCATATCAAGAAGATTCACCCCTCCACCACTGCCCGCTCCAGCACCGCTACTACTCCCACTGCCCCCTCCCATGTTAAGTAGGTCCACTGTGGGAGACTCGTGGGATGGATTCCCAAAGTCTGCATCAAAGAGCTGCCCCTCAGGAACCTGCCCATTACGCTGAGTTGACAAATTGGTGAAATCATCATCCACACTGTCCTTGTGAACCCGTTGTGCCCTGCCTGACGGTCCCCCTGACTCCTCACCATCACTGCTGTCAATCAGGGTCTCTCCCTCCTCACCCCAGTCTAGGGTGTCAAAGAAGTTGGACTTGGATTTGTTGTTGTCAGTGGTTCCGGCGGCTTTAGGAGGCGGGGGTCTGCCTGGCGGGGCTCTGCGGTGTGTTGCTGGACTGTCTGACGTCGAATTACGAGCATTCATGGCTGGGGATGATGTTTCATCCTGACTGTATTCATTAGAGCTAGCACTACCAGACCGGGCCAGTTTCCGCTTAGCGCGCTGAGATACACCTGAGTGTAATAAAAGATCTGCCTGTTAGATCTGTCGATTACCATTTACACCATATACATAAATTAATCTTGCAGGGATGGCACTCACTGATCACAAAAAAAATTCGGAAAATCCTCCTGAATTTCTCAATCCCTAATAGCAAATACAGAGAGGAATATAAAATAGGAATTAGGAATTCCTATAAAGTTAGGAAAGGTGCCATCTCTGATCTTGTTGCTTTCATGTATCATGTTAACTAAAAGCTTAAGACATAGTTCAGTTAGTACTGGTACACTCACCAAACTCAGATATCACTTCCTGCTGCTCCTCTCTATTTGTGAAGATAATCTTGGGACTAACGCCTTTCCCAGTGAAGCCCTCCCATGGTAGGTTTTGGTCGACTGGTGGTCGCTCCTTGGGGGACACGACCAGGTCCACCACCAACCGGAATTGCTCTGGGAACTTTTCAGCCGCATCAGGGTAGTCCAGATCTCTCCTGAATGGACATAGATTAAAACTGTATGTTTGACTATTAAGAATGAGCATCCTCAGTACAAAGGACTTCAGATCAGTGCACACTCAAATATGGACGCCCTGTGTACAGGACACACTCAGTTGTTTTTTTTTTTTTTTTAATTTCTTAAAGACAAACATACCAAAGCACATTTCGCGTCTGATGGACACTTGGTGTTGAACACACATTGTCTTAAATATACGAGGTGTTAGAGTATACGATACATAAACAAGTCCAGCTATATTGGTTCTTACATGGGGAACATGAGCGACTTGGACTCGGGCTGGATGAACCCAGTGTGGAATTGGATCTGTGCCATCTTGATCGATGTAATCTGAAACAAGAGAACAGGCACGTGTGTAAAAATTGGGCTATGGATAGACTACATCTCGGTATATATTCACCATGACAGAGAAATCCCACTATAATTTTTCGTTTTAAACAGACCTTTTTAAAAGACTCTTGCTCACTTTAAACAGACCTTTTTAAAAGACTCTTGCTCACTCCATGCTTAACATTCCCCATTATAAATAAAGGCACATATCCATATATCATGCTTGGTGCACCTTGATCCATTGTGCCATTCAACATATTTCATCATTTGTATCAATCCCCAGGCCTGATTACCGGTAAAGGTAACTCTTGTCTGAAAGATCCATGCAGTTCTAGCTTACATCTTAGATGTAGTCCATGCACCAATTTAACCATACTTTGTCCCACTTACAATTAACTTATATAGCAAGTTGTACAGATGGCGATAGAATACTGACTATGAAGATATTTATGTATTAAAGCGCTTGAATGTTTTTATAGCTCAGGATGCATTCAGAAAAAAAAAACAACTTCTGGAAACTTTGTTTTTTGGTAAGAGTCGATATGTTAAAATAACCACATTCCATTTAGAACATGACAGCAAGTCACATTCACATAAAAATATATATAACAAGTTAAGAGAATGTTAAACTGCAAACAAATCATTTACAGAAGATTTAACATGTTAGCAGTGAATTCTGTATTTTCTCTGTAAGGAGTATTGATACAGGCCCTCTCGCATGGCGAAGAGTTAAAGCGGGAATTAAGACAGCGGTCAGGGGGTTAGTGTATTTTTCCTTGGGAGTGGCATATCAGGGACTGGGATATGAAATTGTAGCTGCAAACATCTGAACCTGTTGCTCATTTAATACGTTTTGAGTTTAGTTCCATGGAGAACCTCTAATGTTACCCATCTCCTTGTAAAACGCTTTGAAATTTGTATATCCTACCATACTTAAGGCAGATTCCAGTTTTCCTTGTGCTTCTAAAAACTAGAATGACAAAATTCTTTGAATTGATACTTCCATACATTTGGCACAAATAATAAAAATCAAAATATTCATACTTTTAAAAAATCAAAGGTTAATTCATTATGACCTATTTTACATGGCAGGTTCAAATTATCCTACTTTTCCCTTTATATTTTAACTTACCATCCTGTGGGTCTATGAGGAGCAATGAATTTAATGCTACCTGTTAGGGATGACCCTGGTAGAGCAGGAATGGATGTCCACAAATGTACATGGAAACAAAGTGATCATTGGTTGATGTTAACTCCCCTGCGACTCAATCGTAACCCCTCCAAGACGCTTTCCTTTAATAGGCTGTTCCATTGTTTGCCAAAGGGGGCTTGGACAAAGCTAATACCGGTAATGTGAGTATACACTCGCAATGGGCCGTTTATATGTACACAGATAGCTTGAACACCAATAACTAAGGGGTAGGTATTTGGGTAGGTATATTTACTCTTACCTTTCCCTGGACTTTGCCTCCAAACGTAGACCGTGCGTGGTAGACAACGATGGTGATGTCGCCACTAGCCTGGATGTTGAGTGGAATGGTGGCCTTACCATCCTCTACACTGAAACCCCTGGGAAATAGAGAAAAGGGATTAGAAATACCATTAAAATGAACGTCCACCAGGGACAAAAGGAAAACTTTCCTCATAACTGATCAGAATGTTACCTGTGTACCTGCTACTATCAGTATCTATTATAGGTCAACAGTTATGCAAGAACCGAGGGCTTTGTGCAGGATATTGGTATATCATTTTGACAATATTGTACATCAATGTCAAAGGTCACCGCTTAAATCTCCATTACAGGAAGTACACTTCTGTCCATTACAGTAAGTACACTTCTGTAAATCTAAATAATTTCACGACAATATGCTTATCAGTTTTAACAGAATGTGACGAGTGAAAAGGGTCCTGGGATCAAGTTAGAATAAAAAAAGCTCTGAATTTTATTGCTATATGATTGGAGATTTGCAACACTTACTTCATATTCTCATATTCTTGTGATGTTGACAGTATCCGGTCTTCTCCACGGTATACCTCGACAAAAGGGCGACAGCCATTCCTGAAAATACAAAAAACGTCATTTTGCATATGCAGGGATGCCACTCACTGATCACCAAAAAGGAAATCCTCCTTATTTTATCAATTTCCAATAGGAAATACCTTTAGAAATGGAGCTAAAAAATTCGGAATTCCTAAAAAGTTAGGAAAAGTGGCATCTCTGCATATGCAAGTAACCAAGTCAATTGACTATGCAGTATTTTAAACTCGAGAAAATGTGCTTCCAATTTCCATATCCGTAAAAAAAAACATACAGTATGTAAGTGACATGAACTTTTATACGCTATTTATTGATCACAATGATATCCATGATAACAAAGGTTCGTCAATTATGACTTCTGCTCCTATGGATCTGTATATACTGTAAAACCCCGCGTATAAGCTGTGGCCTATAGACCATTTCAGACCCTTAGTGGCTTAAAGGGTCATCCTTAACTCAAGGTGCGGCTTATTCAAAAGGTTTTACATATATACGGACTTAGCAGGATTATTTATTAGCCAATGAGGTAAGCCCAACAATTCACTGCGGTCCTCTCGGGGGCCGACTGGTACCCATCTGATAGGTCTTATCAGTAGAACTCGCTGGTATCAAGCTCCAGTAATGGCGGCGCCCATGGGGCGACCTGCTAATTCGGAATAGACTATTGTAAGGAATGGCAACCTTTTCAGGCCCCACATATGGCTTATAGCTTATTCACAAACTCAGAGTGTGGCTTATATATGCGGTCGTGGCTTATATGTGGGGGCCGGTGATACACAGTTTGACAGTAAGTACACTTACTTCATGCGGTTAAAGATGGGGACTGGGCAGAGGGACACAGACACCAGCATGACGGCACGGTTATGTGGCATCCGCGGCTCTTCTGCCATCATCTCACACAGGTATCCGATGTACCTATAAATAGACAATAAATTGTGCTGCCATGAACATCTTTCTACTACCTTTATCTCTGTTCCTCAAGTTGAAGAATTACATTGCAATTTTGAAGGCTGTAAACAGTTATTGACCTCATATCCACTCAAGTTCTTGGAGATAAAGATTTGGGTTGGGCAGCTATCAACTATTCTGAAGATGGTGCTACGAGCAGCCACCTCTTTATAATAGTTTAGTACTGATTAAAGGTTTGATGATTAAACTGATTATGCACCCGACAATCGTAATTGAGTAAGTACGTACCGGCGTTGTGAAGGTGAGACTACAGGTGGGATTCTCCGCACGGCAAACATTTGGAGGGCATCGTCGGGGTTGTCAAACAGGCGCAGGTAACACATGAATGCACAGACCACTGTCGCTGAAATGGCCTTACCGTCCTGGAAGAGAATATAACATACATAAACTCACTATGAAATACTCCAAGGGAATGAAAGCTGGAACGCTATCTAAAAGTGTACACTTTAGGGTCTTGGTTTCAACTCCAATTGAATCATAATGCTAAATATAAGTTTTGTATAGAACTATATTCTATGATTTAGAGGTTTAGTAAGGGCATTTTAAGCCGGATCCTAGAAGAGGATCAACCTTGGAATCACTCGATATTTATGTCCACCCAGAGGACGTCTTGAATGCAGCACTTACCAGACAGTGGATGACGCAGATGTTCTTAGGGTTCTGCCGCAACCAAAGATGTATATTTTTACAGATGGCGAACAGGTTGTGTAGGGTGGGTGCCTTACGCTGGTTCCAGCCACACTCCGACACCCGGTTCTGGAACTTCTGTACACGATACGAGCGCTGCGACAGGTTGTAGACAGCATAGGCTGCAGGATGCCGGGTGTCAAGGAACCCACGCACATCGTCTATGTGGTTCTTGATGGCTGACTCCATGCCTTCAGCCGGGAAAGACATGACAGCGACACGGGAAGTGATGTAGGAAAAGTCCAGGTCAGACTTGTTGATGGTCCTGTAACAAAGGTTCGTGTTTTATCACCTAGAACATGATTTCCTACATTCTTTGTGAGTTGATAAAGATTATAAAAAGTGTGTTTTTGATCTAAATAAGGTTAAGAGGAAATTGCACCATCAGCATTTTCAGGAATAAGTCTGAAGAGGGCAGGGGCTAATAATGCTGTAAATATTCACAACTTGCCTTCAAATATCTACCGGTATATTCACAAGTCTGGATGGTAGTCAAATACAATGAAGTAAAACATATATCACAGATTAGCGATCAACTTACGCTGATACAGTCTCCACCACTTTAGACGAGGCGTCCTTCACATTCTTCATTAGATTGGCAGCTCCACCTCTGATAGAGTTAAACCATGTTGACGCCCCAGGACCTGATCCTCCACTGTTGGGTTGGCTATAACCAGCATAGTTACTGGGAGGTGCCTGGCTGTAGCCACTGCTGGCATTAGAAGCACTGTCTGAGTCAGGCGAGTCCTGCGATGCCTGTGATGGCTGTTTCTGCGGCTGAGGCTGTGGGGGAGGCGTGGGCCG
Source organism: Acholoe squamosa (assembly GCA_949317995.1). Taxonomy (NCBI): domain Eukaryota; kingdom Metazoa; phylum Annelida; class Polychaeta; order Phyllodocida; family Polynoidae; genus Acholoe; species Acholoe squamosa. Next base: position 19,201,755 of record OX439036.1, read on the forward strand.
CGCCTGGTGTGCAGGACTAGCCCGGTTTGCTATGAGGGATGCAAGATTAACTAAGATGAAACAGGGGGCTACAGTTCTTTTTTCTTTCTTGTTTTTGATCACTTAATGTCAGTGATTTATTTCATGTTCAAATTATTTTTCTTTATCTCAGTATGCAGTGTGCAATCAAAAGTACCCAATAGATTGTTATAATGATAGCACTATGGACATTTCAGTTCAATATAATAAAGTCAATTACAAGGGGTCCTGTTCTTAGTGATAGATATGAAGGTAGGGGTAATTTGAAGGGTGAATAAGCCACTGTAAATTAACCATGCACCATCTGCGGAATGGCACCAGCGCCAACTAACATACATGACAAATTACTTTCTATGTAAGAAACAAGGAAAGTTTTCCTGTGAACTTACAGTTGTTCTGTGAGAGTGTAAAGCCATCCGTAAGGTTTAATTGTTGTTTGAGATTGATGTTTCTGGCTACTGCTATCTCCTGTAGGTGTGCCACCAGGTCAGATATGGTCGGCCGCTCACGGGGATCCACTTTGAACATACTCCCTGAAGGAGAATATCAGAAAGCATAAATTACAGTTTTATAACCACATTACCAGTCTAAGGTTCATAATCTCAATTATCAATTTATAAAATTATACCACACTAAGAAAACAGCCATAATCCTGGGACCACTACTAATGCAATACTTTAGTTTCAAGTCGGCTGAAATTCATGTTCTAATTTAAGTTAGTCTTCAGAGTCAATACCCTTATTTGCAATACCTCCATTCAAATATTTTTATAGATAAATAGCACTCACTGATGAGTTCATGGAAGACGGTGTATTCTGTATCCGTCGCTGGGATGCTGTAATTGGCATTGATAATCCGCAGCTTGGCCGAGTCCTCAAAAGGATGCTCATTAAAACAGAGCATGAAGAGCACACAGCCGAGTGCCCAGATGTCGCTCTGCTCTGTGATGGGGAAGTTTTGGTAGAGATCCAGCATCTCTGGTGCCCGGTACATTGGGGTGGTGTTCTTAGCGATCTGCGGTGGGGGAAACAAACAGTACACATCATGGTCATGTACATCCCTACAGCGGCAGATACGCGGGTGGTGTTGTACGGTGATCACTGAGCGAAGGTTTGCTGATTCCTCTACCTTGACGAGTTCCGGGAGGCAGATACAGCAGATTTTGTTAGCGGTAACCTGCCGACACTGACAGATGCGGGGATGGTGGTAGCGCATGACCAGGTAATGAAGGAGTTGCTTCATCTCAACAACATGGTTTAACAACTAGACACTCCTTCCTAGGCACAATCCCACACACTTAAAAACACAGGCCCTTCTATTGGGTCAAGCGTTTGGGCTAAACGCCTTTTAGAACAGACTAATCATTAAGCTTGGGAATTGGTTCTTACTGGATATCTCCAGATCCAAGAACATCTGATGAACATAGTACAGAACACTGGGGGAGCCTTATACAACCAGCACAAAACGACATTGTGGTTGATGCCAGAGTCTCAGCAAAGATCCAGGTTAAGATCCAAAATTCTAGCACATTCAAATCCTGTTTTAAAAATGAGCGTGTACTCTGACTGGTTATTTTCGGAAATGGCTGACACTTAACTTTAGATAGATTGAAGTGGCTGATAACTATCCTGAAAAACGTTATCCTAGCCTCCTGGAAATTGAAATGGCTGACAACTGTCCTCAAATAGGTTATCCTAGCCCCATGGAAATTGAAATGGCTGATATCTATCCTCACATACTTAATTCTAACCTCCTGGTGATTGAAATGGATGACACCTATCCTTAAATAGATTATCCTGGCCTCCTGGAGATCGGGTTAATCAACACACAATAAAATCCTGTTAGCTAACCCTGTGGTCACTCTTCCTGTTTGTCAGCATCAACCTTTGATGATAATCTAGGCACTCTATGCCTTTTACACTATTATATCAATCGCCATTGAGGCCTTTTAAACAGTAAGCAACATTTAGAAGTGCTTGTTATCCTCACCATGGCAGAGTGCTTTATAAATAGCAACCCACTTTCCTTATGGTGTGTGCTCCAAGAAGACAACCACCTTGTAGACTACAGAGGAGCTTTTTTTTAAAACATAAATCCTTCCCCTGTTGAAAAGCGAGGCACGAGAAGTCAAGATAATGCTCCAAAATGGCAGATGACTTGTTAATCTCTTTCCAAGAGGGCTTATCTTTGATCTCATCCCTCCCTGTGTTTAACTTCCTTGCGTATGGGTCTCTTAAAGCCTGGGTACTAAATGTTGCTCCACTACAGTCTTCTCTTCCCTGCCATCCCTCCACTTAAATTCACATGGCCATCATGAAAAACTGATAACTCACTTCATTATAGAGGGGCCATTCTCTTTTCTGGTATCAGCTGGAGTGAAGCCGAGAGCAGGCTGCACGAGTTAAAAGGTTACCTGTCGGGGCAGGAGGTGGGAACAGGACAACAGAAACAGCGCTACGTGCTACTTCCTAAACTGACACCTCCGAGCTGCTCCTAAACAGCAGGTCTAACCACTCTGCAAGCACCTACTAGCTCTGCAAGTCAACATCTATGTCTCTGCCGTAAACCTAGGTTAGATGCAGAAAGGAAGTTCGGGCCAGAATGAAAGAGAGAGGCGAGACTGGGGCAGAAGACGACAGTGCCATGAGGTATGAAAGGAAAATGGAGGAACCAGACGGTGTCAAATAATAGGTGAGGGCAGTAGATGGGTGCACAAAAGAAAGGAGAGCAAAGGGCAAGGGTTCAAGCCATGAGAGGAAAGGAGGGGGGGGGGGCAAAGAAGTAAATGTATTATAGAAGAGGATAGAATGAAAGAGGTAAGAACAAAGGAGGCAGGCAAACAAGATGCGGCTAGACGGGAAAAGGAAGAGGCAGGAGAAGGGAAAAAGGTGCTGGGGGGGGGGGGGGAAATAACCTTGGGGCAGAGATTGAGAGGGGACATAATGCAGTAGCAGTCTTACTGTGTGTGGGAGATAAGGCTGTCATCTGCTCACTGTGGGCCGCTTTGACAGCCCTTATACAGGCTCATATCACGCCACACTGCCATTATCCACTACTTTTTACATCAAGCACTGCGTCACAATTAGTTAATTTGGACTGCCACCTTTTTTAGTTGTTTCCGCCACAGGCATGAGAGAATGCACAGCGAGTCCAAAGACCAGCACATAAAAAAAGTCGAGCACTGTGACAGGAAAGGCCAGTCTAATGGTATCTTTTTAGTACCTCACCTTATTGATAATTCTCTCTTCTTATCTATTAAATTTTAGTCGGTTACTTACACGTTTGCCTCTCTATGAGGTACACTAGTCTTCAGTGATAATTTAAGTATGGGGCATGGTCATTTACATTAAGGGTGAAATTTTTTTTTCCAGATTAGTCCCAATCCAACTCGTGGTTTTACTGCTATTAATATCATTGAAAATTGGCTGCCTCAAATACCAAGTCACAGTGCAATGCTACATCTTTTTTTTTTCTTCTATAGCATGTCCTACAAGCGAGCAAACGGATGTATAATGTTGCCACCTGAGCACTGTTTGTTAAACTTAACTCTTAACAAAAACGTCTCCTTCAGCATCCATCCTCCACTTAAGCCTTGCTCCCTTATATAGTTAGTATAATTGGCTTATAAGACGTCACAGGAGGGGAATCCCTACAAGGGGATTCCCTCCCTCCCACCCACCCCCAGCGTCCTCCCACACCTCGCCTTGTAAAGGACAAAGGAACCGATGCCTGGATACTGCAGCTTCCAGGGATTGCATTAACCCTCTGAGGACAGCCCTCGATGGGTTAAGGTTATATGTCTTAATCATGTACAAAGTCACGCAAAATGCTTTACTGGTGCATCCTGCCAAACAATTCTGGTGTATATCAACCCCAAAATATGCTCAGTAAGTTGCATTTATTCATTAGGCCACACCAAATTAAAAAGTTGGTCTATGGATTTTCATTTTGAAAAAATGGAGAGGTAGGGCGAATTTTTTTTTTTTTTTTTTTGAATTTCTTTTTTGTCTATGGATTCTGCACCTCACAGATGTGGAGAGGGCGATTTTTTTTTATTGATTTTTTTTGATAAGGCCAAAAAAAAAAGTGTTTCTGTTTGGGGCTCCAAAAAACCTAGGTTGGGAGGGAGGGTACCGGTAATTTATTATTATTATTATTATTATTATTATTATTATTATTATTATTATTATTATTTTTTTTCAGTTAGGCATTGTCGCATATGAGGCAAAGTGTGGCTTTCATATAAGTCTCTTGGGCAAACCTGGGGGTTGATTTTAAGCTGTCTAATAGAATTTAAATTCAGTTATATCCCACATATAAGTTGCCCCCTGGGTTCAGGGACATCCTAGAGGGCATATATGGGCTTGGGTTTCCAGTTAAAGCTGTGGCTTATGTTTGGCATCCTGTGTACAATTGACTAGTTGACTATTCTCATGCCAAACACCAGTGGTAGAGTGGCACTGTGTATATATAAAATATTGACACATTATAGAGTGTCTTACACTCCATCCTAACAGAGATCTGGTCAAGAAGGAATAACTACCCTAAATTCTTGCTTGAAGGCCACACCTGCATAATTATAATCCACACCATGAGTGGAAGGAACTACCGGGTATAAGCCACGAATTGGGCATACAAATCATTAAGTTTTTTAGAGTTCTGTTCTAATGTGTTAGATACCCTTCCTTAAGCCACAGCCTTTGTTTGGAGCATTCCAATAGGCCATTTACATAGAATTACCGTAAATTCTCTCGTATAAGCCGCAGCTAGTACCAGAACCCAACCCACAAGGATAGAGCAAGGGTGGGGGGGGGCAGGGGTAAGGTATGACAAATTCCCTATATTTTCCCAATTGTTCCAGCACCATAGAAGGATGTGGAGGCCCCCTAGGTTCCCATAGCTTTTTTTAATTTTGAAGATCCATCCATAAGGAAAAATGTTGTACCATTTTCAATTTTTTCCCCACAAACTTAGGCCACACCAAAAAAGTAAGTTGGTCTACGGATTTCCCTCTCCATATTTTCGGAAATACAAATATTTTTTTTCTTTGAAAAAAATCTCATCTACGGATTTCGCTCGCTTTACTTTCTACAAGTTTTCTCTTTGTGATGTTTGGGAATTTTTTTTTTAAATAAAATTTTTTCGCGCACCTCAGTTTTCCAGTGTAGAGGTCGGCGGAAAACGTCTTGGAGAAACCGGGAGTCGAACCCGGGACCCTCCAACCTGCAGGATGAAGCTCTACCGCTGAGCTACTTCCCCGTCTGACATTCTCTACCTTCCACCTACATCTGGATCGGTATAATACACAAGGGGGGCAGCTTATACTGGATGACCAGCCCCTGAGGGCTGGTGCAACCGGAACGGGGCAGATGGCCTACCGCCATGGACTTACAGCCAGAGCTGGCCCCTACACTCCTCCCAACCAGCTTCAACCATGGCCAACCAGCACCAAGCATTCCTCCCAACCAGATCGATTGGGCTTTATCAAGCAGTGTGAGGCACTCCTGACTTCCCAGTTGACCTACCAGTACACAGTACTGCCAGGGTCGAAGCGTATCTGTATTATACCGTTCCAGGCACCTACACCTGGATTGGTATGACACACACGTAGGGGGGAGCTACCACCGGATGCCAGCCCCTGGGGGCTGGGATCTCCAGAAACGGGGCTGCTGGCCTTATGGCAGAGCTGGCCCCTACACTAGCAAGAAATCCATTGGACACCAAAAAATTCTTTAAAAAAAAAAAAAAACAATTTCGCTCGCTCGCACCATTTTTTCAAAACCAAAATCTGTAGACCAACTTATTCTTTTGGTGTGGCCTTATGGGGTGGCTCATACAAGGGTGTGGCTTATACAAGGGAATTTTTTTTTTATTTTCTTGGTTAAGGCCAATGGAATTAACAAGATATAAAGCTGAAATTTTTTTCCACGAAGGACCTGCAGCTTGGCTGTGAAAGCCTGCAATTCAATTATTCCAATTATTCAGATTAAAATGGCCGAAGCCCCACCTTGACATTTGAGTCATTGTTTATATGCCAGAGTTCATATCAAGTGTACATGCAGTATTCAGTAAGGCATTGTTACTAGTGCAGAATACAGAGCGTAATCCCAATCTTTAACAAAAAACAATGCGATGATTGATGATTGTCGATGAATACTGTTTAGGGGTTATTCTGGAAGCACTCTAATAGGCCTAGTTTGTACAATTGATCAGACACTGCTACTGGGTACTTTAGATTGTGAAATGACTTTCATATGCTTCAAACTTCCATTTCCCTTTATTTGAGCTCAGTCATATTTAGATGCTCATTGTAAGATCGACCTTTTAAAGCACAGATCAAAATCGTGTGTGGACTAAATTTAAAAAAAAAAAAAAAGTTCAAATGTGAGAAGAAATGTCTAGGTAGGGTGAATTTCTCAATTACTCCCGCGTAGAAGGCGCAGCTCGCGTAGAAGGCGCAGCTCGCGTAGAAGGCGCCCCCCCCCCCACTCAGAGAAGGCCTTTTCACGTAGAAGGCGCACATACCTCTTCTGGATCGATTTCCGGAAAAACCCGCATATAAGGCGCCCCCCCCCCAACTCACAGGGGGGCTGTTTCGCGTAGAAGGCGCCACCCCCTCCCCACCCACCTCTATGAGTTCAAGCTGTCATCGGCACACGGTCGGCGTATTCCCCGCCGAGCAAATCTACACCGACCGGGCTGCCGCGCTGCTGGGTCTATGAGTTCAAGCTGTCATCGGCACACGGTCGGCCTTATTCCCGGCGAGCGCGTCGACACCTCCTGGTCTGCCGCGGTGCTGGCGCTATGAGTTCAAGCTGTCATCGGCACACGGTCGGTGTTTTGCCCGCCGAGCAAATCTTCAGCGACCGGGCTGCCGCTCTGCTGGGTCTATGAGTTCAAGCTGTCATCGGCACACGGTTGGCCTTATTCCCGGCGAGCGCGTCGACACCTCCTGGTCTGCCACGGTGAGGGCTCTATGAGTTCAAGCCGTCATCGGACCATGGTGGGCCTTATTTTGGGGTGTTTTCCAAATTGAGATGTTGGAAAAACCCGCGTATAAGGCGCACCCCCAACTAATGGCAATTACCGTCCCGCGTATAAGACCCAGCAGCATTTTGTTTGGCGTAGAAGACGCGCCTTCTACGCGGGAGATTACGGTAGGGCAACCAGAAACACAAAGTTTTTGTTTTTTGGCCTAACCAAATTTCCCAGGAAAGGAGTTGAGAGGGGTTGGCCAGTTTTTAAAGCTACCCGGTAGTACAAAATATCTGCCATTGTTTGTTCAAAAATTATGGCACAAAAAAAAAAAAAAAATCCAGACAAAATGATTTTCAAAGAAAAAAAAATTTGATTTCCGAAAATTTGGAGCGGGAAATCCATAGACCAACTTTTTATTTTGGACTGGCCTTATATGATTTTCTTCTTCTTTTTTTTTTTACCCTACTTTGCACTTCTTTTTTTTTACCCTACTTTGCACATTAGATGTTAGTGCCCTGTATACCAATATCCCCAATGAGGAAGGACGCAGAGCAGTTGCACGGTGGTTAATTAAACACTGGCCAAACAGTGGCATACTCCCTGGGGAACCCTCCAACTCCAGTGTTTTGAGCATGCTGAAAATGGTCCTAGAATTCAATAACTTTGACTTCAATGGGGACCATTATTTGCAAATTGGGGGCACGGCCATGGGGACCAGGGTGGCACCCACTTTTGCAAACCTATTCATGGCAGACTTCGAAGAAAGGTTTGAGGAAATTTCTGCAGTCCACTACTGGTGGATAGTTAACTAGGATTCCGGGCACTCTGCCACTTGCAAGGAGGGATGGATAGTTTCCCTAGATAGTTTCTGAAACCCCAAAGTGATTACAGCATCTAGCATTGTTCACGTGTCCACAGAGGAGACCGCCATCTCCCCCCTCTGTGTTTACACCAACGTAGGCTGTTCTCTGATGTACGACTAGGTTGTTCTGAAAGGGGGTACCGTAATCTCCTGTATATAAGGCACGTCTTATAGGCCAAACAAAATGCTGCTGGGTCTTATATGTTGTCATATACCTATTTCTCATTATCCTTTATAATTGTTATGATTGTAATAAGTCCTATATCTACCAATATTGTACTATCCTACAATAGTAATATCTTTGCACTGAAGTTCCTGTATTAGTAACATTCCCGTTCAATTGTATTAATGGATGGTGACTACCCTCTGAGTGTCTCCCGCCTACTTCATCGATGATGATGCTGGAGGGAGCAGCTCATGAGGAACACTCCTACGTGTACGTTCCTAAAATAGTAACAGGCCCATTAAGGGGAAACCCTAGGCCTACGCACTAACAGTATAGTTATGCTGGAGGAGCGGCCCTCCTCCAGCAGAGCTGTTCAGAACAAGACACCATCAACACTGTACCTTTCGGTGATACCTCTACAATAAAGCCAGCTGAAGACACAACTAAGGACTTAACTCTCTATCATCTAACATAAGAAAGAGGCACAACATTAGCTTCTTTCAACGTGGGAGGTAAATTGCCTTGAGTTAAGGGTGCGCCTTATAGGGGGGGTATATTTTACTATAGAACAGTACTAAACTAACAAAAATCTGCCCTCAGAGGTGCGCCTTATATGTTATAACAGACCTCCCTGAGTTGGGGGTGCACCTTATAGGCGAGCTGCGCCTTATACATGAGAGATTACGGTAGTAGCGATTGGGAGAACAGCTAAAATGGGCACAGGCTCTAGCTGAATTTAATTTTTGTCCAATGAGGAGGCAGAATCATCGCTACTATCTGCTCTTTGCCTGCTTTTTGGTTTCTGCCCAAAACAGGCATAAACAGGAGAAAAACAGGAGCACATAGGGCCGGCAGCACTGCGGGCATGGCTCGGGGGGATGGCGGGCAGTGCTTGGGGGAAGCCAATGTGGACCCAGCTCGACCACTAGCGTGAGTCGTCTCTGGTGACCAGCATTTCTGGGTAAAAGTAGTTCTGGGCACTGGTTGCTGTAGTGGTTAAATGTAGGCAGATACAATGCGTAGTAATATTCCCCAGAATATGGGGACCCACAATCCCCAAACACAAGAGAGGACGAGACTGGGGGGTAGCAGGGGCCGTCATGACGGCCTGCTCTTGGCCCTGGCCCTGTGCAGGTAGACAGAGAGACCCTGTCCTGGTCCTCCTCATGTCGCCCCAAAGGAGATCGTGAAACTACGCCTATGTACAGGGGGGGGGGACTATTTGATGATTGATTGAAAGACATGAACGCAGATTATATGCTGTATAGGCCTAACATGCAAATCATTGACTTTCTACGGGTCGTCCTGTGGCTAATTTTGAGTATCTTTTTACAAATTATTAGTTTTACCTGAAAACAGGAAATCATGGGAAAGCATGAAGACTTACCTCCCTGCATTTCAGTCTTGTCAGTACCAATTTGGAGTATACGGGTATCAGATTGTCATAATATATTTACCGTAATCTCTCACATATAAGGCGCACCTCGCCTATAAGGCACACCCCCGACTCAGGGAGGTCTGTTTCACATATAAGGCGCACCTCTAAGGGCAGATTTTTGTTAGTTTAGTACTGTTCTATAGTAAAGATACCCCCCCCCCCCCCAAAAGGCGCACCCCAAACTCAAGGCAATGTCCCTGCCACGTTTAAGACTCAGCATAATTTTGTTTGGCATATAAGACGCGCCTTATACGCGGGAGATTACGGCAAGTATCATGCTATACTTAAAAAGTAAGTGAAGGTATACTTACCTCATCTTCAATCAGACTCCGTTTGGTTGCTGACCAGCTATCATCAGGAAGGTAGGTCGTCGTAGTCGCTGAGCCAAAGTCACACAACTTAATTACACCCCGGTCACTGATAAGTAGGTTCTCAACCTGCAGTGAACAATGTCACACAACTTCATAATCACAGAACAAAGAAAATATATACTGCAACACCCTTTGTATAAGCCACTGCTTACAGACCATTTCAGACCGTGCGGCTTATAGGATGATCTCGAATTGGTGTGCCTTTAATATGCTGGGGGTGGAACACCTTGGCTATAGTAAGGAATGGGGACCCTTACAGACCACACATGCGGCTAATAGCATTCTCCCGACATCAGGATGTGCCTTATACACAGGTTCAGCTCATACACAAGGTTTTACGATGATTGCGTAATAAACTTATTCTTCCATATATGAATTAAGGCGTATGGCGTTTTTCTTTTTTCTCCCTGGCTATACGGTACCACTGTTAAGACCCCACTACTCCCAAGAGTTTCCATGATAGAAGCTTACCTTTAGATCTCTGTGCACGATTGGGGGCTTCTGTTTGTGCATGTGCTGTACCGCTTTGACGACTTGGTAGAACACAGGGACTACAATGTCACAGGCTAGAGGCCCTCCCCTCCTACGGAGTACGTCCACCAACTGACCTCCTGAAACACGACTAGATTATGTCAATTTTATCACCCAGTAAACCAATGTCCTGCCCTGCTAATGTATATTGACGCCTCAGTGCAACAAGGCTGTAACTGCATCTGGGCCAACAAGGTAAAAGGTACCTCCCTGAGGGGCCTCACAGGCTATCTTTAGCTTAACCCAAATTCAGTTACAACCTTATTTCACTGAGGCGACGATATATCACACTATGTCAGATCAAAATAGCATGGACATAGGCCCTCCCCTCTTCCATAACATCCATTTACTGACCTCCTGTTTATTTCAGAAAGCTACATGTTAATGATTCTGACATCATATTAAAGGTGTTCTCTAAGTAACGGCATTATGCACTATGACACTTATCTGGTATGTTAACCAACTTTTCCCTTTCTCAAACATCTGGGAGATCATTAGAAGTGAACATATATGATTATTTAGTCCAGATAATGACAAAACTAACTTACCAGAGCAGAGTTCAGTGAGGATGAGGTACTCGGCCTGGCCATGGTCTGACTCCTCCTTCCCAATAGAGGCTGCCGAAATGAACTGGACAACGTTTGGATGACCAGAAAGTTTTTTCTGAGGTACGAGTCAAGGTTATGATACATGCAATATGCGATATTGTTTGGATGATTGGGGAAATGCAAAAAATTGCATGGCATGTTACACGAGTGACTCCTTCATTCCTTGCACATGATTATCTCAATATCAGCAATACATGTATTTGGAACTGTGTAGAACATGTCCAAGTATTTACTCCCAAGTGATGCATGCATTTACAATGCAAATAAAAACATAGTAAACAGGAAAAACATTATCCCTTTAAAAAAATTGAAAGGGGCTGGATTGAAGAAAAGTTCTTTGGTATCCAATGGGTGATAGATTGTTACCAGCGGTCACAAAAAAGGAATCAAACTAAACATGAATGATGGTAAAAAAAAGATACTGAGAGATTAGATACATGTCAGCTCACCATTTTGTGTTTTGGAAGAAGAGCTGACATGGATCAATCTAGTCCACATTGAGATTCCTATCTACTTATCTATTCTAGGATGACATCGTTAATTCCACCTCTACTTATAGCACAAAATCATAGATCCCATGCTAGATAGTACATTATGGGAAGCCCCCATACCCGCATACAGTAAAAGTAATATGGAATAGAGACGAAGAGTGTGATGACTCAACATTATGATATGCCAATACATGGAGAAAAAATAGGAAGTTACCTTATACTAAAAAAAAAACCATTTCTCATACATATCATATAATTCAGTGAGTAGTCATGAGAAAGAATCTATAAAAGAATATCCACGATCCTCTCACTTCGGCTGCTGAACTTGTGGTAAATTACTCTAGGAAACAGAAAAGTAAATTGATAATTAGGCCACACCAAATTAAATAGTTGGTCTATGGATTTCCCGCATCATATTTTCAGAAATACAATTTTTTTTTTTGAAAATTATTTTGTCTATGGATTGCGCCGCACCATTTTCTGCAAAAATCTGATTTTTTTATTTATTTTTTTGCCATAATTTTTGAACAAACTATCACAATGGTAGAGGTTCCTTTCATCGGCAGGGCCCTATTATCAGCAGTTTTGATCAATCTGAGGTCCTAAACCAATGTGGGAGAGTGTACCAAAGGTAAAAAGCTAATTGATTGCATCCAGCACACATATAAATAGCTGTTTCACATAAATCACATGTAACTCTAGCAGACTTTTTCTTCTTTGAGAATTATCTGGGTCAAATCCCTCACAGCCTAATTGCCTCGATTAACAAGATAATTAATATTTCATGAATGTTTAGAACATATTTTTGTGCACAAATGTGCTAAACTGTGAGTTAGAAAATTGTTGCCCTGGCCATGTGGACGGCCTCTGAAAAAAGTATAGTTCCTAGAGGACGAGCATATTTTCAATTCCTATACTAATCCTATATAACTGGCATCGACTATAGTCGACGCTAGGCCTGCCATGGTGTCGACTATAGTCGATGCTAGGCCTACCATGGTGTCGACTATAGTTGATGCTAGCCCTCAATGGGTTAAGGTGCTGATAATTGGGACCACCAGCCAACTCCTTTCAACTGCTTTCCTGGGAAATCTTTGGTTATCAAAAAAAAATCTGTGATGTGCAGAATCCATTCATTGACAAAAAAAAAATAATTTTTTTTTTTTAAAATTCGCCCTCCCTCTACATTTTTTCAAAATGACAATCCATAGACCAACTTTTTAATTTGGTGTGGCCTTACCGTAATCTCTCGCGTAGAAGGCGCACATCCAACTCAGGGAAGGTTGGTTCACGTAGAAGGCGCACCTATCTCCCCTGAATGGGTATTTTGAAAAAACCCGCGTACAAGGCGCACCCCCAACTCAAAGAGGTCTGGTCCGCGTACAAGGCGTACCTTGTGCATGGCCTGCCTACAAGGGTCTCCTTGTAGTTGGGGATAGCCCTAGTTAAGGTTGAATTCAGGTTGGGTATGATGCTGAACATATATTTTTTTTTTAATGCCACAAATGAGGTGTGACCTGAAGTAGAACTTATCTCTAACATTTTATCATCATATTTTATAATCATGCATTCACTGGGAATGGTTCCTAGAAGTGCCACCAGATGGAGCCAGTATACCATTTATATACACTTGCTTTATGTTTGACTTAAGAACAGATGTTCCAACTATGTTTAGATAATGTTATAATTTAAATTCATTCCCTATCATGCTACAACATTGATAGAATGCATGAATGTAGGAAGAGAAATCAAAAGAACTGATGATACAATGTAAGAGATAACTTCTACTTCTGGTCACACCTCATTTGTGGCACCCAAAAAAAAAAACATATGTTCAGCATCATACCCAACTTGTTCTCGCCGGGAGGAGTGGCGCAGTCGGTAGCGCATCCGCTCACAGGCCGTAAGGTCGTGGGTTCGGTTCCCGGCCCGGCTGGGGCACAGTGGTGGTTCCAAACGTCGCCGTAAGGTGTCGGTTGAGTTCCTCCCTGCTCTGGCTAGGCTGTGCTGGAAAGTCTCCCGGCGGTCATGGCAGACAAATGACTTAAAACAGGCCTGTCCATCTCTCACTATGCCTATGTAGTGACGGATGTTAAAGAACCATTGCCTCGGTAAATGTGTAGGGGCGTGCTTTCTATCTTCCCATAGATGCGGTCACCATCATCCCCCCCTCCCCATTAGACTAGGGTCCGGGCAAGCAACGCCACAAGGGTAATCTCACTTCCGTGTGGATAAAACCCGCGGGACCTCTCACCCTTGAGTGTCGGCCGCAAGGAAGGCACGAGGTGAGATAAAATTCTAGCGAACTTGTTCTCAATTGATATATCAGAAAAACCCGCGTATAAGGCACACCCACAACTGAAGGCAGCTTGCCTCCCACGTATAAGACCCACCCACGGTCTGATTCGCGTATAAGACACGCCTTATACATGGGAGATTATGGTATGATGTCAATGATCACATCCATTAAAGACTAACATATTCTCTCGTATGAAAAAAAAAAACATTTGAGATTTTAGTGTGTTTATAAAGAAATTTAATTCATATTGTAGTAAAAACTTTAAAGGATACAAGGTAACAGATTTCCTGAATCACGGCTTTGCTTTTTTCTTGGTCGCTGGCAAGAAGTCGCTGCAATGAGAAAGTTAATTGTGTTCATACATCCACAAGGACGAAATCTCAGCAAAGATTGAAAAGTAGGCCTTAGATATAGATTGTCGCTGAAAGAGCACCAATGATTCGTATGAATATATTATCGTATCACAACGTCTTGATTTCTGCTTTAACATTTGGACTGGTACCTACCGATGCAGGGGAAGGTTAGATGCAAGTCATCTCCAAAGAAGACGTCTCCCATTTTGTACAAAAATGTAATTGGGCCACACCAAATTAAAAAATTGGTCTATGGATTTTCTGTTTTAGAAAATGAGGCAGGAGGGCGAAAGTTTTAGAAAATTTATTTGTCTATGGATTTTGCATAGCCAAAATGTGGAGAGGGCGATTTTTTTTTTTTTTTTTTTTTGGCAGGGGGTCCCTTGCTGAAAATGTTCTCTTTTTTCCTGAGTGCAGAATAGGCCTATATAATGAAACCAATGGATCTTTACCTATCCAATAAGTGGTCTGCCATTTCTGTACTTTTATTGACCAATTCTGTAAGCTCCTTGGGAAAAAATTATTGTAATTTTCCAGAAAATGATGCGGGCGGAATCCATATTTTAAAATTTAATTTCTGAAAAAATTAAATTTTATTTTATTTTTTTAAATCCATAGACCAATATTTTAATTTGGTGTGGCCTTGGTTTGGTTTGGTTGATTTTACCTCCACTAATTAGTCTAACAATACTTAAAAGTTAGCAGAGTTACCGTGGTCCTCAGACATTTAGTCCTTTCTTTTAAATTTGGACAGGTATTTAAAAGCTGCTTGTTCAAACAGCTAGACAGGTATGTACCGGGGTATATGCTGCTTGCCCAACACAGCAGTGATCGCATCTATGGATGACCGAATCTATGAAATGAATGATCCAATCTATGAGGAGGTGAGGGGAAACAAAATTTGATAAATTTAAAGCACAACTTTGAGTGACCTATGGTTATGAATACTATAGGAACAGCATCACTAAGAGTTGCTGTTCTTTCAAGTTCTATTACACCATAAGGGTACTTGTATTATCATGTTTCAAATTGCACCCCCAGTAGTCCATGTCTGGGGTCCATGTATCCGAGATGCCCTATTACTTGCTTCTGAGAGGTCTGTTTCTGACCTTCCCTTGCTTCTAAGGTGTTTGGTATTCACAGGGGATCCACTGATGAAACGTTTCTTCATCTTGTGTTTCTAGACTCCAGTAATTGGACTACGAGCACTGGCTCATATTGTCAGACTCTGCATGTCAAATTCTGATATGACTATTCACGAATTTAGAGTATACTGTATCCTCCCTGGACTATTCTTCCAAGCCACAACCACGCTTGGTCCTACAATTGTAAGCCTCACTGACCAGTGACCAGGAGGCTGAGGCAACACAGGCACAGCTTGGCACAGTAGGTATGTGACTATAAATTTTAAATACATGAGATCTCTTGTTTTTTAGCACAGTCCTTTCTGCAAATATGTGAGAACCAACATGCTTTTTGAATTGTAATTTTAGGGACATTTTTGGGTGAGTTATTGAGGTTTTTGTGAGACAAGGTTGGGTAAATTTTCGTCGTGAAATTAAACTCTACAAAGGAGGATTGTCTGCGACCTATAGCTGCATTTTTACCCAAATTTGAAAAGAGATGTATCATAGAAAACCATATATTTTCAGAAAGCCAATGACTTTATGGATACAATGCAGTTTAAATGAAGCTGATATGACCACTTTGGTCCAAGATATGAATTTATGAAAATAAAAGTCAAGAAAACCCATCAAAATTAACTAAAATTGATTGATCATCAAAGTCTGCTGATCCTAGAAACCTATGTGCTCATCGATGGATTTCCTTCAAATTTGGCAGAGATGAGGCTAAGACTATATGTACTTGCTGTTCTATATGTTTTTGTTCAACTTCCTAAGTTTTATCATGTAATAAATGAGTTTAATTAAACATTGACCTAATTAAGGTGCTAATTAATTAACTAATTAGAGTTCATGCTCATAGCAGGACATTCATTCACTTATTCCATGTTTGCTCAGAGCCGTACATTGACTGACTACAGGAAAGGCCAAGTGGGAAGTAAGTTCCCACATTCGTCACACTTTCACGGGAGGTCACGTGACCCGCCGCTTGTTACATAACTTACGTAGCAGTTACCAGCGTAACTAAAACAACAACAAACTCGGCCGTCGGCATGCAGCTACAGCATCCTACATCAGATTACAACACTAATTAAGTGAGACTCTGACAATTTTTGATAAAGAAAGGATAAAAACATGGAATAAGAAGGGAACTAACTACTGTGAACTAGGAGTGTCATTGACATCCAATTTACTTCGATTTTGATTATCACTATTTTTATCTTGATCTCTCGATTATATCGACTATCATGATACAGGCCAAAATGGCCTTGATCTGGACCTTTGACCAGTAAAAGAATTTTTCAAGTACTCCAATTAGAAAAGAAGTTAGAGCCATGCGAACACTCCCTCTCTTTGGTGAAAGAGTGGAGCAATTAAAAATAATTTTTAATGTCATTAGGGAGTGGTCATTATTTATCAACAGGGGGCGGGTGGTGGATTTTCGTGCGGACACGCGGAAATTTTTTACGCCCCCCTCGACGGCAGTCAAAAAGCTTTTGCGCCGCGGAGAGCTTTCGCACCCCTCTTTGATCTATAGTAGCGTGCTGGCTTTTTTGCTAAAAAGAGGGTGAATTTTTTCAGCCCCCCCTCAAGAGGGGTCAACATTTTTTTAGCCCCCCTCGGGAGGGGTCAGAAAATTTTAAGCCCCCCTCAAACCCACCACCCCCCCTGTTGATAAATAATGACCACTCCCTTAGATATTCTTACACTTGATATTTTCATATCACCAGGCATTTTGCTCAATAACTCTGGTTCTAGTAGGATTTTTTTTCAAAATTCTTTCAGTTTTTGAAAGGTCTACTCCTGTACTTTCGGGAGGAAGATAGGATGTATCGATATAATTGTTTTATCGATACAATTATCGATGTTTTGTAAATGATGATGTATCGATTTGGAGGGTATCGATGATACTCCTAACTGTGACAGATGTGAGGGCGTCTGCCCC
This sequence comes from Acholoe squamosa, assembly GCA_949317995.1. NCBI lineage: Eukaryota > Metazoa > Annelida > Polychaeta > Phyllodocida > Polynoidae > Acholoe > Acholoe squamosa. The sequence continues at coordinate 19,218,939 of OX439036.1, forward strand.
TCGGCTCAGGGGGTACCTGCGGTCCCTCCCTCGGGACAGACGCCCTCATATCTGTCACAGTAGTTAGTTCCCTTATACTACCTACTAGCTAGGCACAGGTACGGTACCCTTCTCTAAGACTTAGTCCCAGGCTCTATGTTCTCAGAACAAGTAGTAAGTAGGCGTTTCCCTCAATCATTCTGGTTTTTCACATGGCATTTGCCTTCTGTGAATAATGTAGATATATTTCATGTGCACTTGACTTCCGTGTGACTGGTTTGATAACAGATCTAGAGATATAGATCTAAACGCTGGATATCCCCAAGTCAAGACAATTTGGATTATTCCCTCCCCCTCCTGAAATCTGAGAAGATTCTGTTTACTTTTGTCCATTTAGATCTACTCACTTTCAGAGCGTATTCCTTGCCACCCTGTTGATCTTCAGCAACATACACGAACGCAAACCCACCTGTTAAAATAAGAATTTACATCACATCATTTAGCTCACTAACAAGATAACACATATCAGAATTCAAAGTAGAAATATGTTTTTGACAGGCTTCAGACAAGTTCAGTTGAGTGGGAGAAGGAAAGGGGAACTCACCCTCCGCGATGACTTTCTTGACACGGTATTTATGGTCGCCAAGCTCTACGTATTGTCCAACAAAATCATTGTCCTCCCGATTTGCTACATTGCCAAGATAGCCTAGAGCTGATCTGAAGAAATCTGCCATCTTGCACGCTTAAATACGGCATGGAAACGCTAAATATCCATCTGAATTAACCTAAAACGTCGGTGTTTTCCACAGTCGGAAGGCGACTCGTGACGTCATATCTGACAGGCGCAGTCGCTTCCTGCTGATTTGCGGTTGTCGTAAACACCCAAAGGGACGTTCACATGATGAAATCGGTACTTTTAGCAATCGACGCAAGTGTCAGGTTCATCCGCAGGACGCAACTTCTCGACCCGGACTATGCCCCCGGGGCATTCACGCGCTGCTCTACGCGTGACAGCAGTCCCTGCTGTGCTGTGCTGTGTCAGATTGTGACTCTGGTGTGAGTTTATAAGGAAAGGCCCCGGGGGCATTCTCGGGCCAGTGATGCCCCTGGGGCATACTTTAGTCGTTTCTTGTGTAGGAGTAACGAAAATGCCCTGGGGGCATTGATGGAATTGCTGATGCCCCCAGGGCATGCCATTGTAGATTTCAGATTATAGAAGAAAGGCTATGCCCCGGGGGCATTTGTGGTGTGTGTGATGCCCCTGGGACATAATAGTATTCAGTCTATAATATAGAAGTAAATGCTATGCCCTGGGGGCATCATCACACATCATCCATATTATGGATGCCCCAGGGGCATGGTACAGAGAACAATGGGGGACAATGCCCTCAGGGCATTCATAGTAAGGATAATCATACATGCATAAAAAAAAATTGACGATGCCCTGGGGGCATCCATGTACTAAACGATGCCCCCAGGGCATAGTCCAATACCCTATATAGGCCTACATGTCCTGGGAGCATCATCCTTACCATGGATGCCCTGGGGGCATTTTCCCAGACTTGCCATGGGGAGTGTGGGAAAGGGCACGCCTCAGCCACTGCTGTCCGCGAAATTTTCGCATCACTCCCACGCGGCAGTCTGTAGGCCCCGGGGGCATAGTCCAGGTCAAGAAGTTGCGTCCTGCGGTTCATCCCCCCCCCCCATCAACCCATCTACACCCATACATCACACACTAACACCCTCCCCCCCATCCACCCATCTACACCCATACATCACACACTAACACCCCCCATCCACCCATCTCCCGGGGGGGGGGGCACTCTTAAATTTATGGAAACCATGTGCGTACTTCACCTTGGAGGTGGTTCCGGGTACCCCTTTTAGGGGGGCAAATTTTTAGAAAAACACCCCCCTTTGGCGGGTTTCCACCAAAAGTTGCAAAAAATCATACCCCCTTTTGGCGGGACCCCCTTGATTTATAAAAACTCGACCCCTTCTGGTATATATATATATATATATATATATATATATATATATATATATATATATATATATATATATATATACCTCTTTTTCACTGAAAGTTTTTGAAGAATAGGTTCATTTTTAGACCTAAGAACCTACCCCTTTTAGCCAAAAATGGCTAGAAATGTACCCCTTTGAACGGATTTTGTACGCACATGGTTACTATAGATCACATAGCGAGTGGCCCCCCCAGGGACCCATCTACACCCATACATCACACACTAACACCTCTTGTTGGGGGTTGCACCTGGGGCAGGGTTGTCAAGTTCTGAGAATGGACATGAGTGATTTTTTGAGAAAATGGACAAATATTGCACGGTGCACCACATCGCAGTGCAAGCGACATGAATCACAAGGGAAGTAACCCAGCAGCAGTAGGGGGGAGTGATCATTTTTTAACAACAGTGGGGGTTTCTGGGTTTGCGCACGGAAGCGCGAAAATAATTTCGACCCCACCCTCTTAAGGGGGTAAATTTTTTTACGACCCCCCCAATAAGGGACAAAAATCGCGCGCGAACGCCCTTCTTTTAGCCTATAGTAACGCGTGGGGTTTTCCACTGAAAACAGGTGAAATTATTTTGACCCCCCCCATCAGAGGTGTTGAAAAAATGCTGACCCCCCCCCTCAAACCCATCAGCCCCTCCCCTTGTTAAAAAATCCTCACTCCCTTAATTTCCTGAGAAAATTTTGAAAGTTTCTGTGTCAAAACTTGTATTCTAGTGACTTCTTAGAATCACTATTATAACTTTGCTTCTAGTTGGAATATTTGAAAAATTCTTTGAGTTCTGGAATGCCCAGGATGCCAAAAATGCGTGAGAAAGCCTTGTCTATATGTGAGAGCGTGAGAAAGTGTCAAAATGCGTGACTCTCACGCCCCAGGCGTGAGACTTGACAGCCCTGCTGGGGGGGTTGGAGGGTTCCTAGGCTCGCCCCCTCCAGCCTGACAATTCAATTCAATTCTTTATTTCAGACACAATTGCATTACAAAGGTCCTTAGTATATGACATATATGTATATTGTAGCGCACAGGCACTGCTCATTTGGGACTTGAGGTACCCGGTATAGTTACAAGATTCAAGATGGCTATATTGACTAATGTACAGGTACACTTATGTCAGCACCAGGTACAGCAGTCTGGGCCTGTCAGCCACAAATCTTCATCTGGGTCTCTTCTTGGGATTTTAACCTGGCCGGAAGTAGAATGTATAGCTGTGGTAGAGGAAGGAACTTTCGAGGCTTTGGGCAGCGGTTTTCTAACCATATGCAGTGCATTGTGGGTGGGGCTGACCTCGAACGCTAACTACACAACCTTAGCTTGTTCCCTCCACCCCCTTCCTCCCCAGCCAGGACTGGCTAGGTACCAGTCCCTAACTATGCTTGGGAGGGTAGTAAGTTGACTCAGGGATCAACCTTGACCCACATGGGGAGGACCAATAGGGGGTGGCCTTACAAACCAGCATTGATCCCTCGGCCATACCACGAACGCACCGACAGACGGTGCGTTTGGAGTATGGCCGAGGGATCAATGCTAGTTTGTAAGGCCATCCCCTATTGGTCTGTCCCATGTGGGCAGAGCTCTCAAGATTTGATGAAGCGAAAAAGTGAGACTTTGCCCGAACGCTCAGAAATATCTTAACATTACGGGAAATATTGCAATAAACCTAAAAGTGGAGGGTTTGGGGCATGCCCCCAAGAAAATTTTGAAAAGTGTAGGGGCAAAGTGGCTGTTTTTTGTACACCAAACAGTGGGTAAAAGTCCAAGTTCACTATACAAGCCTATACTAATTTTTTTTAAGCCTAAAATGCGTGAGAATGGGGCTCCTCTGCATGTGTGCATGAGATAAGCCTCAAATGCGTGAGACTCACGCCAAATGCGTGAGTGTTGAGAGCTCTGTGTGGGTCAATGTTGATCCTGTAGTGAACTTACTCTGCTCCCAGGTGTAGTGAAGGACTGGTACCTAGCCAGAACTGGCTGGGGTGGAAGGGGGAGGAGGGAACCAGCTGAGGTGGGGTAGTTAGCGTTCGAGGTCACCCCTACCCATAATGCAATAGATATCGTTAGAAAACTGCTGCCCTAATGCCCCGAGAGATGTTGCCTCTGCTGTGGTCTTCAAACGGTATGTTCGACCCCTGGCTTTGTAACTTACGGAGTTTCGCTCCAGTTAACAACTGGGTTTACTTTAGTAAGGCCAGACCCAGACACATGTAACACAGGAAGTCATGTGACATCTATTTGTAGCATAGGAATTGTGCACTGTGGGATACAAACAGAGGTCTGAGGCTCTGTCTCTTACAGAACAACCTGCCCTGACCCATTTATGATGTCACAGACTGGTAGCCAATCCGATAACCCGGCAGGTTACTAAAGTAATTAACGCACGTCAGTTTGGCCAGGGGTCAAACATACCGAAAGTTGTGAGACAGATTTATTGTTGGACAAAAGGCACATTGACTTCTGAGCATGCTCAGACTGTAAACAACAGGTTATGATGTAGTAAATGTATTTAGCTATATAACACTAGGGGGAGACTCTTATAGTGAGGTAATAGTTCATAGTGTGACCACTGTTTCAATAGTGTTTCAATAGGTAAATGCAGTACTGAAGACATTGTTGGTTTAACTTGTAGTTTTATTCAGTAGAGGTGAACTGTAGTAAGGAGTGGTGTGCTGTGTGCCTTGCCTGATCTCAGAGTGAAGCAGGTGGAGGGCACTAGTAATATGCTTACTCACTGTGAGGGCTTTCTAGGTCAAGATGACACACTTACATACATACAGGGCTAGGCACTGCTTTGGGCCTAGGACCTTAGTTTACACTGGGCTCACCAGAGGGCATCATATTATAACATTGTAACAACCACTAGGGGACACCACTGTTTAGACAGTCTCTTAGAGTTAGGCATATATATAGGAAACGTTATATTCAACACTCCTTCTCGGTTCTTGCAGCTTCACAGTTCCCTTCAGTATTTCACCACATATGTAGTGACACTTGATTTCAACATGCTTGGTACGTCCGTGAAACTGGATTCTTTGCCATTGCTATGGCTGACTGACTGTCATCGAAGATGGAGGTTACTTCTGTAATAAGGCCATCCAGTTCCTTCAAGAGCTGTCGTAGCCATACTGCTTCTTGTGCCGCAGATGCCAATGCTACATACTCGGCTTCTGCTGTTGATAGTGCTACACAAGACTGTTTCTTACTCATCCAGTTTATGGGAGCTTCAGCCAGTGTGAAGGCATATCCAGATGTAGATTTCCAATCACTTTGATCACCTGCCCAATCTGCGTCACAATAGCCTATCATTCCTTCTTCAGAATTTCTACAGTACTGAATACCATGACTACTGGTTCCTTTAAGGTATCACATAATGCGTTTTACAGCTTTCCAGTGTTGTTCTGAAGGGTGACTGTTGTATTTAGCCACTTGATTGACGGCAAATGTAATGTCAGGTCTTGTCCAATTGGACAAATACAGCAGGCTTCCAACTGCTGACTGATACAGTACCTGATCAACAGAGCTGTCATCATCACCTACAGAGCTTGTCAGTCTAACAGAGGGATCAACTGGGGTTGACACTGGTTTGGCTTCCTGCATGCCAAACTTCTCAAGGATCCTGGACGTGTATCCAGGCTGACTTATCCATATGCTCTCAGGTGTCTGTCTGATCTGAACTCCTAGGAAGGTGTTCAGTTCACCCAAGTCTTTGACATCAAACTTCTTTGAGATGTTCTTGACTTTCACCATGGTAGCCGGATTCTCTGTTGCTATGATAATATCATCCACATAGACAGCTACGATTACTGTTTCATCTTCTTTATCTGTGGATCTGCTGTTGACTTGAGACCAATACTTTTGAGATGGTTGTCAAGTGTTATATTCCAGCACCTTGGTGACTGTTTAAGTCCATACAGGCTTTTCTTGAGCTTGCAGACTAAATGTTCTTCACCTTCCTTAACAAAACCTTCAGGTTGTTTTACATACACCACTTCCTCAAGTGTTCCATTTAGGAATGCTGTAGTGACGTCCATTTGGTAAAGTAGAAGGTTCTTCTTCTCAGCTACAGCAAGCAGTGCACGAACTGACTCTGTTCTTACAACAGGGCAAACCGTCTCATCATAATCTAGACCATATTTTTTATTGTACCCTTGTGCCACAAGCCTAGCCTTGTACCGCTCTATGGTTCCATCAGGACTAAGCTTGGTTTTGAAAACCCACTTGCTGCCCACAGTTTCTCTACCTTCAGGGAGTTTGACTAAGTCCCAAACATCATGCTTCTGCAATGATTCGATTTCTTTTTCCATGGCTGCTTGCCACTTTTCCTTGTCCATTTCCATGGCTTCCTTGTAGCTAGCTGGGTCCTTCACATCTGAAATCATGACCCACTCACCATAGTAGTCTGGTTGCTTTTTCGGACAGCTCGACCTCCTGGGCTGAAAGTTATCATGAAGATCAGGATTCTCAATGGGAACCTCCTGCGGCACTTCAACTTGAGCTTCGACTGGAGCTTGAGCTTGAACCTCATCTGCTTCTTCCTTGACTTCCGGTGATTCTATGATGACATGGTGACTTCCTTCTACAGTCTCATCTAGACTATCTTCATCAGATATAAGGGAGTGGTCATTATTTATCAACAGGGGGGGAGGGTGGGTTTGAGGGGGGGGGCGTAAAATTTTCAGGCCCCTCCCGAGGGGGGGGCGAAAAAAATTTTGACCCCTCTTGAGGGGGGGGCTAAAAAAAATCACCCTCTTTTTAGCAAAAAAGCCCGCGCGCTACTATAGATCAAATAGGGGCGCGAAAACTCTCCGCGCCTCCGGCGCGGGGGGGGCGCACAAAAAATTTTGACTGCCGTCGAGGGGGGGGCGTAAAAAATTTCCGCGCGTCCGCGCGAAAACCCACCACCCCCTCCTGTTGATAAATAATGACCACTCCCTAACATCACCACTATATAAAGCTTTCTTGCGGTTCATGTCATAAAGACAATATCCCTTGACATTGTCTCCATAACCAAGGAAGATGCACCTTCTGGATTTTGAGTCAAGCTTACTACGCTCATCTTTTGGGATGTGTGCATAGCATGTCACTCCAAAAGGTCTCAGGTTAGCAACATCAGGCTTCTTTTCTTTGAAAGCCTCAAATGGTGTCATATCCCGAACAGCTCAAGTTGGGCTACGATTTCTCAAATAAACTGCTGTTGACATCGCTTCTGCCCAAAAGGACCTGGACATATCTCCTAATATAGCTCGCCCCATCTCTACCAAGGTACGATTCATTCGTTCCGCTACACCATTTTGTTCAGAATTCTTTGGGACTGTTAGCTCATGTCGTATTCCCTCCTTCTTGAGGTACTTCTTGAACTTGTTAGAAGTATATTCACCACCATTGTCGGTTCTTAATGTCTTTACCTTCTGACCAGTCTCCTTCTCAACCAAAGCCTTCCATTCAAGGAATTGTCGAACACCTGATCTTTGGTTTTCAGGAAGTAGATCCAAGTATATCTGGTCTTGTCATCAATGAAGGTCAAGAAGTAGTCAGCACCACCAAGTGACGAGGTCTTCATCTTACCACAGACATCACTATGTACAAGACCTAAGCGTTCATTGCTTCTTGTACCCCCATCTTTTGGGAACGGAGTTCTGTGGTTCTTTGCTTCAGCACAAGGCTCACAAAAACTCATCTTCTTGGATGAATCGTACTTGAAACCTTTCACCATACCATCCTGTGCCAACTTTTTCAGGGAGTCCTCATTTAAATGGCCATAACATCTATGCCATGTGTCCTCATGCTGGGTTGTCGCAACAGAATGAGACAAACAATCAACATAGTACAACGATCCTGTTCTAATGGCAGCTAACACAAGGTGGCCATCAGGCTTCTCTATACGACACTGATTGTCCACAAATACAGTCTGTAACCCAGCTTCACTTGCCTTCGAGACACTAACCAAGTTGTACGCTAGGTCTGGAACATACAATACATCCTTAAGCACATACTTTTTCATAATACTGGATAAGTTCAACTTCACAATCCCAACACCAATAGCCTGCAACCCATGACCATCACCGAGAGTGACGTCAGATGCTCTGGTGTTGTGCAGCTCACTAAAGAGCTGCTTATTATTGTACATATGAGCTGTTGCTCCTGAATCTACTATCCAATTATGTCCATCTCCTACAGAGGTTGAGAGTGCATGCTGTGCAATGAAACAAGAGGAGTCGTTATCATCAATGGATCTTGCTTGGTTAGCCTTCTGTCTACCATGAGTATATCTTCCTCCTCCTGGCTCCTTCTGAGCCTTCTGAAGAAGCTTCCGACAGTTCTTCTTATGATGACCAGGCTTTTTACAGTAGTAGCATATATATCACTTTTGCTCTTACCACTGCTGCTATCAACACTGTTGGTCTTACCACCACTGCCATTACCACTACTCTTACCACTATTTCTCTTACCTACACTGTGTGATGCTAAAGCAGAACCTTCCTCTGACCTTTGTTTGTTTGTTTGTTTAGTTTTACGTCCAAACAAATCCTTTATCTTATGTTCCTCGTGTCTAAGCCGCTCTGTAACTATCTTCATGGATGGCACTTTATCAAGAGATTCAAATGCAGTTGTTAACATATTATAATCTTCTGGCAAACTTGCTAACAAATGGATCACACGATCCTCTTCATCGAGTTTATCACCAACTATTGAAAGTTCGTTGAAAATTTCTGTCATTACTCTAATGTGCTCAACAACCGACTGTCCTTCTGCTAATTGCATCGAGTAAAGTTTGCGACGCAGCACAAGTTTGTTCGCCCATGACTTTTTCTGAAACTGATTCCCCAAACAATCCCAGATGACTTTGGGATCTTCTGGGTCCTCCACAAGAATATACAATAGGGTTGGGTCAACTGATAAAACCAAGTGTGCACAGGCCTGGTCTTTACGTTGCATAAACTCACGAAGGTTATCTGCTTGATCTGCTGGTGGAGCTGTCTCTGTGCCAGCAACTATACCCCATAAAGCATCTCGTTTCAACAACATTTTCGCTTGGACCTTCCATGTGGCATAATTAAGCCCTTTCAATGGCACTATTTCAAACTTCTTGGTAGCCATTTTGAAACTTGAATTTACTAAAACAAATGAAAAAAGCAAGGGCAAAAGTCTCAAAACTGTCACTATGTGGTACGGAAGGCCAAACATAAATGCTAAATGTCTAGACAACCAGTGTGTGGTAGAGCAATGTCATGTTGAAGGTCACTAAGTGGTAGAGCCAAAAAGACCAAAGTCTCAAAAATGCAGTGTGCGGTAAACCAATACATGTCACAATGTCCAAATTTCACTAAGTGGTAAAGCAAAATATTCCAAAACTAGCACTGTGTGCTAGGCTCACAACTAAACAGGCAAATGTCACTGAAAGTACTGTCACTATGCAATGTCACTGTGCACTGACCATGTGCTGTCAACATAAAGTTTGTCAAACATTGTTAGTGAACTGACAGATAGTGTTCCTCCATGTGTTGAAGTCAGTATGAAGAACCATGTGCTGTCAAACAATAATGTTTGTCAAATATTTCTACTTAGCTGACAGAAATACCGTGTTCCTCAATGTGGTGAAGTCAGTGTGCAGTGTGAAGAACTATAAATGTAGACTGGGCCCATAACCTATAGCTGTGGTAGAGGAAGTTGTGAGACAGATTTATTGTTGGACAAAAGGCACATTGACTTCTGAGCATGCTCAGACTGTAACCAACAGGTTCTGATGTAGTAAAAGTATTTAGCTATATAACACTAGGGGGAGACACTTATAGTGAGGTAATAGTTCATAGTGTGACCATGTCAAGAACCTGGGATACTACAGTCAAATTTAAACAGTAGAAACTTTCTTCCATAAAACCTTTAGGCACAAATAGCCATCACCAGTAGCTGACGTGCCGTAAAACACTAACTAACTAACTAACTAGGGGACATCACTGTTTAGACAGTCTCTTAGAGTTATGCATATATATAGGAAACGTTATATTCAACAGAATGACGTCACACTGGAGACAAACATTCACGCCGCCTCAGTTCCACAGGGATGTGGTGGGACCACGCTGTCACACACTTCTGACTGTTTTCAGATGAGATCTCATCTGAATAAATCTTCCATTTAAGTTTCCATAAGTTTCAGATGATCTCATCTGAATGTAATTCAAATTCAGATGATATATATATATCCTTGATCGGGGGCAAAGCTCAAATCTTGCGCAAAGCTCTAATATTGATGTATGGGCGAGCTGGTCTTACATGAAAGAGTTGTGTCGTATATTTAAAGTGATAATGGTGTTGTGCTCATACTATTGATTCTTAATAATAAATAATCTTCTCCCAAATATACCACAGAAATGAATTTTATGAATTCTTTATGAAGTTTGTTGTAAACTCGCAACATTTGAGCATAGCGCAAAGCGATATTGGCGCTCTGCGCAGATTGGCAAAATGTGCCTGACAGGCCTATCTCAGTGCTCCCACCTGGTGGAAGTTGGAGGAAGCTGAAGGCTGTGGTTGTCCACCTGGTACTGGTCAGTTCTAGTAGGTTGCAGTATATACAGGAAGTGGTAAACAGACAGACAGGAACTGGAAATAGAGCTGGAGACAACAACAACAAGGAGGGACTCTTCCTCTTTTGCTGTGAGATTTTGAGGAGGGAGGATGTAGGTACTGGAGAGGAATCTTCAACTGGGCTGCCCCTCCTCTTGAAGCCTCAATCTACCCTTCCCTCCTGCTTTATTCTCAAACATTCAAGGTAGGCTTTGCACTGTGTAGTGTTTTGCACTGTGGTTTATTTTATTTTGGCAGTAATTGTGATTTGTTGGCCACGAGACAGCACTTTGTGAAGGGAGGAGGCTAGACACTGGAAGGGCCTCACAGCCTGAGTCTGCCCCATGGATTTGCCCTCACTACTTTGGGCCTCTATGGATTGCTGCTGGTGTGTTTTGTGTGGTGCTTTTGTCACTATAGTGCCAATGTTGATTTTAGAGAATGTGGCTGTCCCTCACTTCTCTGTATGGTTGAGGTAGGCACTTTATAATTTGGATGCAAGTGTTAGACCATGTGGTGTCAAGCACTGTTGCTATAGAGAATGTGCTGCCCTTCACTTCTCTGCTGGATGCAACTGTGACACCATGTGCTGTCAACCACCTGTTGTCCATATAGCTGTCAGACCATGTGCTGTCAACCACTGCTGCCACAGTGACACCTAAGCCTATGTATTTGATTTGCATTCTCTGCTAGTTTTATAAAGATTATTACCAGTCTCTACTTATTGCCATTTAACATATGATCTAATATCTATAATTTTAAAGATTAATAGATAGTGATTTAAAAGTAATTATCATTGTTGTTCTTTGTCAGTCAAACAGCTCAATCCTAGTGAACTTACTTGGTTGTTTCCAAACTTCTGAGAAACCCCTATACCGGCCAATATTATTTTATATTTTCTCCCCATCAGGGATCGAGTGCTGTGCTACAATATGATAAGAATACCTAGACTATAGTTATGTAATAGTTCGGCCCTGGCCTAACAGCCAAACAACATCATACTACCAGACTCCAGGCAACCAGAGCACAGAAGGGGGATCAAACAGGCCAAACCAGTGGTCAAATGACCCTGCCTGGCCTGAATACCCGCACCAACATGAGATGCACCCCTACACCCCCTACCGTAGCCAGGGGACTGTATGCCCCTGGTGGCAGGATACAAACCACCACAGTCCGTACCCTTACCAGGGGCCTGGATACCCTCAGCAACAGCCGACCCAATTGAGGCAAGGGTCGGATCGTCCATGGGGAACGTGGTAATTACCAATTGCTATAAGAGTGGGCAAACCCATGGACTCTCAAACACAAACAAGGAAGTAACTGAACCTATTAACAACCTAAAGGTAAAAGTTGAAAATGTTAGTCACCCAACCCCAGAGGAATCCACATTACATCCACCCTTCGTAACCAACACCACACAAGACATACAACTTAAAATATTAGGCCTAAATGTATGTGGGCTCTCATCAAAGTTAAAACTGGGTATTCTAGAAGAGTACATATAGGAGTTTGACATTCTCTGCCTCACTGAAACCAAACTGGATGTGTGTGATGAACCAAATGTTGTCATCAAAGGATATACACCCCTCTTTAGATACAGGGGCAAGTTCACCAGGTGTTCAGGAGGCATTGCTATTTACATAAAGAACCATATCTCTGACTATGTCACACTCATACGTGGGGCAGAGCATGATTATGCACTGTGGTTTAAACTAGACAGTGCAGTATTAGGTTATGGGGTCATTATGGGTGCAGTCTACATTCCACCTGCTGGATCAGATTATTTTAATGGGGAGGAATATGATATGACATCTACCACATTGACAGATTTATAATGGAATGGTTTGTAGGTAGTTGACATGAACTCATTTATACTCTCACCTTCTGGACGGCTACAGTTCGTTATTGGCCTCAACTTGCCATTAGCTTTACGGACTGCACCCACATTTTGGTTTGTAGGTAACTTTAGTTACTTTCTCAGCGTCTAACTCATCAACAAGAGTATTACACATCTGTACTTTGAACTCATCCTCTAAAATTGAGTTATAATTTGGTCATTCATAGTGAGCTTGGCAATCATCATCTACTATCTTGAACCCATGAATAAGACCTGACCATATATAGTCACGGTCAGCCTCCCATAGATCAATGAGAGACTGACAACCAAACAGGAAATCAGCTGACCTGCAAGGTTTCAATTGGGAACATTTAAATCTAATGCTCTATAATAAGATTTAAAAAGACATCTGATTTATACTATCACGCCTGATGAGACACTTAGCTTGAAACCACACTTCAAACACCCACTACTGGGTAAAAATATCTGTGTAATCCACAAACTGAATCCCATCCCACCCAAACATCAGTTTGGAGTTGTAGAAATAAAATGATCACTCTCCCAGCACATACATGCTCAGAGCCTCATTTTGGATTCCAGTTAAAGTCACATGAACAATGCACTGTCCCCTCATTGGCCAGTGCACTGGTTGCCATGGTACCAATAGTGGATGCTTACAAGTCAAACTGACACTTTGTGGTAGCGTATCAAAGGGTGCAGTCACACCGCTCCTCCCTGCCAATTGGGAACATTTACGACCAATTAGATATGTACAATCACACACACCTAAAATACATTCATGGAAGACCTTAACAGGTGAGCTACAGCCTAAATATACTGTGTAAAGAGGAACAAGAGCCCTTGTACCATCGTTCTCATAGCTTGTAAATTTCAAAGAATTTTTAACATTTTCATGTTTATCAGAATTAGCACTCTCATCATCGACCCCTGTACTGATACATTCCCTATCCCAAACAGTATCATTCACATCTTTATCAACAGGTATAAATACTTGGCATGTATCTTTTTGACAACAACTGGAAAAGGTCGATTGAGTGCAGACCTGATTTCATTTTCTTTTACTAGGATCAGTATTTTTGGGGGCTTTACATTCCATGGCACCAGATGCACCACAATTCTCCCAAACATGTTGATACCTACAATGGTCATATGGACACCCCTTTGGGCCATAGTTGTGCTTGTTGCACGTACCAGAAACCCCAGGATTTGAGCTATTAATAGAATGCTTGCTAGATTTTCCCTTAGTATGGGTTTTAGCCTTTGCTTCAACCTCACCTGCAGCCTTTGTTTTATCATAAGAAAAATGCTTGTTGGAGAAATCACTAGAAACATTTGTGAATTTAGCATTACCATCTTTAACTTTAACTACCTCAGACTTCACTGCAATATCATAATCAATAATTGCTGATGGTTTGTAGATGCGGGTCTCAATTTTTTCTGCTAGAACTATCAAATGCTGGATGAACTTTTTCCAACATCAAACTGACCAATTTTAGGTTGCATATATTCAGCTGGTCTACACTTTTTACAAGCTCGCCCTCCCCCAAAAGCTGAGTGCAATCATACTTACCTGGTACTCTCTTCTTACCATGGCGATGCCTACACCTGCCACGACTGTGGCTACGGCTTCGAGAATCAAACCTTGAGCACCCCCAAGAGGAGCTGCGAGATGGCCATGATGAAGTTCTATCCCCACGATGGTGAGATGACCGAGAAGATGTCCTATTTTCAAGGGAGGAAGGTTTGGACCTAGAGTTGTTGGAGTTAGAAGGCAACTCAGCAGCCTTTCCTATCTTCTTGGATAAATCACAGACTAAGGCATTGGTCAAACGGATAGCTTCTTCCATTTTCGTGATGCTATCATGGTTTGAGGAACTTGAGGTTTGAGCCCCAGTTTGAGCTTCAGTAAAATTGTCAACTTTTTTGCCAACTCAGCAACAGAGTTCACAGTGGAGCAGACAGCATTCTCCATTTTCTCCAACCTCTTGTCGAACATTTGAGCTAGGGTAACTGAGAAAAATCCAGACTCAAACCAGACTTACAGCCCTGCCCACTTGCAGACTTTGAGTTTGTCTTCTGACTGGATTTCTTTTTGGTAACAGTCTCTGAAACTTCATCTTCCCATCTATTTTTGTATGAGAATTGACTGATGCTCTTCCTAGAGCTATGGCGCAAGACATTAGGGTAGAGGGCACCCCGGTCACAAGGCACCCTGACTCCCAGCACCCCTGACCCCCAGCATCCCGGGCATGGGGCACTCCAGTCCCTTGACCCCCCACTTCCATATCCTCCCCCCTCTAATATAATACCATTTTAAACATCCCCTGAAACATTTTCCTGATCCAACATAACCTTGCCAAATATATTGCAAATTAAAGTTAGTTTAAGCAATTCTAAATAAGTTTGCATTGAAGAGACTTCAATCTATACCATACTCTTTTCTACCTTCTCTTCCTTCTATTTCTTTATTAGAAACTATGTTTACCAAACTAGTTGTGGTTGGTTTTGGGCTGGTTGTGGTTGGTAATGGTCTGGGTAGTGGTTGGTTGTGGTCTGGGTTATGGTTGGTTATGGTCTGGGTTATGGTTGGTTATGGTCTGGGTTGTGATTGGTTATGGTCTGGGTTATGGTTGGTTATGGTCTGGGTTATGGTTGGTTATGGTCTGGTTTATGGTTGTTTATGGTCTGGGTTATGGTCTGGGTTATGGCCTGGGTTATGGTCTAGGTTATGGTCTGGGTAGTAGTTGGTTATGGTCTGGGTTATGATCTAGGTTATGGTCTAGGTTATGGTCTGGGTAGTGGTTGGTTATATGGTCTGGGTTATGGTCTAGGTTATGGTTGGTTATGGTCTAGGTTATGGTCTGGTTATGGTTGGTTATGGTCTGGGTTATGGTTGGTTATGGTCTGGGTTATGGTTGGTTATGGCCTGGGTTATGGTCTGGTTATGGTCTAGGTTATGGTCTGGTTATGGTCTAGGTTATGGTCTGGGTAGTGGTTGGTTATGGTCTTGGTTATGGTCTAGGTTATGGTTTGTTATGTTCTAGGTTATGGTCTGGGTAGTGGTTAGTTATGAGTTATGTTCTGGGTTGTGGTCAGTTATGATCTGGTTGTGGTTAGTAATGGCCTGCCGCCGCACCTGCGCCTGCCGCTCCGTGCCTCCCGCCGACCCTGCGCCTCCTGCTGACCCTGCTCTTGGGGCTCATGCCGACCCTGCACCTCATGCCGACCCTGTGCCTCCCGCCGACCCTGCGCCTCCCGCCGACCTTGCACCTCCCGCCGACCCACGTTCCTGCCGGCCCCTCACCTCCTGCCGACCCTGCGCCTCCCGCCAACAATGCACCTCCCGCCAACCCCGAGCAGGGGGCCAAACCATAAAGTTTTCCACGTTTGGGACATGGAATCCACGTTCAAACGTGTATTTTGTTACACCTCCATGTTTGGAAGGTAGGGATCACGTTTGGTCCACGTTTTAGGATTAAGCCATCATATATCATATTAATTTTCTATTGCATTTGTCTCAGAATGGATTAGAATGGCCTCCAGTGGTGCATAGAACAATGTCTCATCAGTTACCATTCAAACAAATGAAAATAAATTTTTATGATCGAAGTAGAATATGTGTCTTACTTGGAAAATTAATCTCAACGTCCCAAACGTGAATAACATGTGAGGGCCAAGTTAGAAACGTGAGATTATTATGGGTTGGCTAAAACTCACATTTGGGATGTAGGAAACTTTATGGTTTGGCCCCCCGGCCCTGCAGGGTCGGCAGGAGGCATGGGGTCCACGGAAGGCTCGGGATCGGTGGGAAACGAGGGGTCGGCAGGAGGCGAGGACCTTTTGTACCAGAACTGAAGTTTAAATTAAAGTTTTTGAATTGAATTAAATACTAACTACCATAAAATGGGGATAATTTCGCCCACTTTTTGGATATTTCCGAAAAAATTAGCATGATAGGAGTGCAAGTATTGGAGAAATAACTATTATTAGTTTGAGTTTTAGTCAGTATCTTTCAGATGTATGTGTAATTTTAAAATTTTGTGTCCAGCAAGTACTAGATTTACATCAAAATAGGTTGGGGCAAAGGTACCATTACTTCGGGGCAACATTGGCCCACTAGGGATTCCCTATGGTAGTATATTTCTTATTTTTTCACAACCAAATATTGGGTCAAAGTTACCCCTAAAAACTTTGTCAATATAAAAAGTATTCTTAGAAAGTATCCAATTCAGGTATTTTTCATCATAGGTGAACAAAACTCATGGATACAGTCTAAAATACGGCATGTAACAAAAATAGTGAAAAATGACTATTTTGACTAAAACGACAGGCATATAGTAGTGGCAGGCCAAAGATACCCCCAAGGACCAAAGTAACCTCAATTTTTTTAGAAAAATTATAATTTTACAGAAAATGTGAAATAATAAAATCCTTCTTGGGCTAAATGAATATAGTACACTTGACTTGAGATGCCTTTGGGTTGATTAATTGTTGCTTAAAACCAACAGACTTATTCTTGAATATTATTGGTTGATCCAGACGCAATTTCCGGACACACCGAAAATCTGTGAAAATTTTAGCCTCTAGGGTAGGACGGGGTAAGAGGCCCTTTGGGGTAAAAGGCCCTTTAGCCCTCTTAACCAAGGTACTAGTTGTATGCAGCCATTTAACACTTGGAAGTAAGGATAACTTCAAGGAGATCTCTTTTGTAGGTTTTCATTATGATTGGATGAGGAAAAGTTAACTTATCAGACATTCAATATTTTATAACTGTTAAGATCATCATGCTAAATTTGAGATAATTAGAAATAAAAGGGTTCTGAAATATGCATGGATTTTTATGTACCAAGTTAAATGGGTTAAAAGTATTAGGTGAGGTATTCTTAGATTAAGGGGTGAAGGGTAGGTCATAAAGATACATTTTATTTACCTTACACTTTGTTCCA
Source organism: Acholoe squamosa (assembly GCA_949317995.1). NCBI lineage: Eukaryota > Metazoa > Annelida > Polychaeta > Phyllodocida > Polynoidae > Acholoe > Acholoe squamosa. The sequence goes on from OX439036.1 coordinate 19,236,313, forward strand.
ATGCCTACATGGGCTTTTGGGATGAACCTTATCTTATCATCAGATCCATGGGCCTTTTGCCCCATCACTTTGGGCCTTTTACCCCAGGCTTTCAACCTACGGGGCAAAATGCCCCATTTTTTGTCAAGCATTCTATTGGAATATTCCATAAGACTAGGCTGACAACCTATTTCACTAGTATGATATATTGTTCCATCTCTTGATTGGTGTGAAGAATATGCATTAAATAGGGATCATTCTCTTAGAACTTGCTCAGTTACGTGCTATAAGGGTATTTTAGCTTATCCTACCCTATCACCCCTTGGACTTCAATATGAATTGTGGAAAATGCTACTTTAGGTGATTTAGGATGTCCAAATCTTAGTAGTAGATTTCGACAGGGCTAAGTACAACCAATCCTTCCAGCACGATGCTACCACTTCAAAAAAAAAAAAAAATCTCAGTAGTAGTTCATGAATATTAACTTTAGCTTCTTTTTTAATGACAAGAATCTAAATGGATCATTTATTCCAATTATGATTCTTTCTATTGTGGATGTGGGCCTTTTATCCCAAAGGTTGTGGCCCTTTTACCCCAGCTGTGGGCCTTTTGCCCCAGCATCCATTTTTTTGTCATACATAATTTACTGTAACAATCTATGGGGCAGAGCTGACAAGCTTTTGCGAATGAAGAAAACATGTGACCCATGAAGGGAGAACACCCCTCCATGGGGGATTTTTAAGTTCTCATGTGGCCACCAGGGGGCATTGGATGGGCAAAATTACTCTAAAATCATTATAAAAATACATTAAGCTAATTTTTGATGCAGAATTCAATGGTCTCATTTAAAATGCACCATTTTCGTTAGAAATGGCCCATATTCGGATGGTAAAATGGACATTTTCATGAGAAATCAACCTATATGCCTGTTCCTGGTTGCCATGGCAACCATTCCCATAATCAAAATTTGCAGATTTTTATGCCAATTTTTCGGGATACTCACCAAAAACCTAAAACTGAAATGGAAAATTCCGTCTAGATCAAAATCTATGATAAAAATCACCATATTGTTATGTATTTTTTATGGAAAAGGCTGATTTATTGTGTTTTTAGACATTATTATGGTTTATAATGTATTTAGACCTTAATCCTTGATTTCCGATCTGTGTTCAAGGAGGGGTTCTGACATAACTACTAGGAATATTCAAGCCAATAATGTCTCATTTTCAAGATCTTGAGATGAACTTTGATAATGAATTTCCCTGCAGAGGGGTGTTTTTGCTTGCCCGGTCACACATCATTCCATCCTTTGATTAACCCTTTAAGGGCAGAGCAAAAATTATTGCTCTGGCCATGAGGACGGCCTCTGAAAAAAGGACGAGCCCATTTCCAATTCCTATACAAATCCTATATAATTGGCGTCGACTATAGTCGACGTTAGGCCTACCATGGTGTCGACTATAGTCGACGCTAGGCCTACCATGGTGTCGACTATAGTCGATGCTAGCCCTCAATGGGTTAATGTAAAAAGTATTCTGGACGCAGCCATGAATTTCTCATAAATGACACATTTGTAAACTAAGGGTGTCTTACCCCACCCTACCCTACTCATTGCCTTATATCTAAAAATAATTATCACTTTCAAAATTCTATTTAGGCAAAAATTGTAGCTTTAATAGATGATTTCTATTGACTCGTCGAAACTCTGGGAAAGGATAAACAAAGTCGCCACTGCCGTTTAGCCGACTGTCACAAGTGACCGGCACTTTATTAAGAGAGTACTAGTGGCTTCGCCACTAGAGTTTGTGGCAAACTGGGGCCCATTGTGACGGCAAAGTGTGGTTTGTTTAACTATGCCAATGACGTTGCCTAGTGACGTGATGTTACCAAGTGACGTGACGTTGCCTAGTGACATGATCTGCACTCTCCAAGCAGATACTCTTGGAGGTTTGATTTTAGAATATATCTATGGAACTATACATCAGATTTTGATGTATGACCCATCAAATTGAAGCTCTTGATGCATAGAATATACATAAACTGGAACTGCGAAGTTACCTCTAACGATCATGCAACAGAGAGGGCCGATCTTTTTTTATCGAGATCCAAGATGGCGGAAATTGCAGCTTGTCAAACGACTTTTTGAGGCTATAAAATGTTTTACCAAAATATCAATTAAAGAGACCTTCAATACAAAGTTTTGGAGTGGATCAAGTAGGAAAAGTGGTGCACTAGTCAAAAAACATTTTTGTAGAAATGTTCAGATTACAGGTCGAGTTAGCTGGCACTTTCCTCACTGCTTCACAGCCAAAAAATGTTGCTTCATCTGGTATCCCATGGGTACTCTAGGCTGAAGCAGTCACAAATAGAACATTTCTAACCAGCAACCAAATAACCCATTTTTATATATAGTGTAAATAGAGAGAAAAAAAATCAAAGTTCTTGTCCTGCCTGCCATGTGCGGCTGCTACTTGCTGAACTGCTGTCACCCCTGCTGTGGGGGGAGAGTGTGAGGGGGTAACTGTTCTAAACTACACCAGGTGGAGGTGGTGCAGTGTCTTAAAGTCAGTAGGCCAATAGATCACCCGGGTGATCTATTTGGACCATTGAAACTCTGGGAAAGGATAAACAAAGTCGCCACTGCTGTTTAGCCAACTGTCACAAGTGACCGGCATACCCAGAACTTCGACGAGTCCAAGTTAAGCATATACAGCTCAAAAGGTCATTTCAATAATGCGGACGATATAACATTGTCAAGTTTGATTCTCGTAACCATAGGCTTTGCTAGGTATATAAGCGCTGTCAATCCTGCCCAATCCCCTGCCTGCCGAATATCCTCCAATGGAATGCCTGACTCATGGAAGAAAACTGCACCCGCTCTTTGTAAACTATGCACTCCGGCCCTATCTGGGTTCACCCCAATGCCCTTAATTAGTCCCTTTAGGAACTTGAGCAGGACCGAGTAACTGAGGGGAACTTCTTGCCCTCCTTTATGAATAACAAATAATGGTAGTCTGGTGAAGCGGGAACATCAATCATATGCTTTCGAATCAATGAGGTCGCACATTGTGAAAGGTGAACCCGGGGTGTAGGTTATGGGAACCAGATGCACTCTCTGCCCATATTGGATTGTCTTTGAACTACTAATCTCAAGCAACATGCCCCATGGGTGAAAGGTGACTGACTTCCTTTTCAGGAAGTGGCCTGACAAGTCAGAAATTGAATTAGGTAAGAAGTTACTTTTCCTCAGCAAGGAGCGAAAACTCAGAACTAAGCAAGCCCACATAATACAATTGTTACTGTTTGATAAATCCACCAAACATGTCACACAAGTTAGCAAAAGTTAATGTCACTCTCGTAGGGACTGGATGGCCCAATATCCTGCACAAACCGTGAAGCGCCGCACTGAAAGCAAATTCTTGGCGAATCCAGCCTATCTCATATCCAAAATAGCGGTTCAAGCTAATTACACCGCTCACATATTTATCGATAGTGCTGTAGCTCAGACAGTCAAAAAGGTACATAATTTAACGAGTCATAGTTAGCACATCCGTAGGGAGAACTTTCACTCCGAGCCAAGTGCAGAACACAATATAGCGTTTCCACTGAGATGACTTGGTGTGCCAGGTTGATGGAGACCAAACGAAGGCTCTGGCCTCTGCTGCTAGCCTATCCAACTTCATAAACCGCTGGGAAACCACTACAACATAAAAATAGAGGAAAATCTGCGCTACCATCCAGCAATCTTGATAACTTATCCGCCACCACATTGAGGCGGCCAGGAATGTGGCATGCCACTACATGGCAATTGTACAACACTGATAGCCAGAAGACTCATCTCAAGATTGCCATAGCAACCTTATTTTCACTGCGCCCTGAGTTTATTGCTGCCACTACTTGGGTATTGTCTGAGTTCACAATGACCTTGTTATCTCTGAATATAGGGCCCCACCTCCAGAGAGACTCAATTAGAGGGTAGAACTCCTGTACATTTATGTTGTCTGGAATGGCCATATCTGGTTCCGGCATATGACAATGGAGGTCTACCACATTTTCCAAAGAACCGTGCCATGCTCCGGCCAACCAGTCTCTCATACACTCAACTCCATAACCCTTGCCTGAAGCATCCATGGATAGAGTTAACTCCTGCTCAGTGTCTGACGTAATGAAACGGGCTTCCCCGTTGAACCATCTAGAGAATGATGTCCACCAGTCCAAATAACTGTAAAAACCTTTAGTCAAGGAGATATACCGCTTACTCTGAAAACCTTTCAGCATCTCGATAACTCGATGTGAGAATGTACGACCGCCTTTTACCAAAGAGGAGCAATGCGACAGAATGCCACAAAGTCTCTGCAGTTGCTTACATGTTGCCTTGCAGCGACCATTAAAAAAACGCAACCTCCTGCTTCAACTTCGCCAATTTCTCCTCTGGTAATCTAAGCTTCAAATTGATCATATCAATCTTGATTCCTAGGTTCCGCTGAACTCTAGAAGGGCTTGCCACCTTTTTGTATGCCACATAGAAGCCGAGCTTCAGTAGCAAAGAATGTAGGGTCAATTGTGCCCCTCAACATTGTTCATATGAATGCCCCATTAATAAAAAATCATCAAGGTAGTTGAAACAAATAAAGCCGCTATTGCACATAAATCTTGAAATAGAATCAGTCAAGTGTGAACACATAAAGGTTTGTCCGACACAATGTCTAATTTACCCCTTGTATACTCGTCATGCAATAAGTTGTCAATTAACGAGTGAGCCTGGACAGTGGTGGATTTATAGTTGGGGGTTTCATAATCATCCACTTCTGCATGGGGATCCACTATTTTGAAACCTTTCATAACCCCATCCAGGATGAAGTGACTATCAATATCAGGGTCCGTATGAAATAATAACATGTCTCTCCACCCTGCCGGCTTGAGTTGGGAACGGACACCTGCCACCACATGAACATAGTTACAGTCCCACAAAGGCACATAATTATCATACAAAGCTAATAAGGCATTCAAACTGTCAGAACATAGCAATTCTTCACAATTATGCACATGGATGGAATCAAAGGGGCAAAAATTCACATCTGCTAGCCCCACTCAGGCTTGTCTCTGGGAACCTGGGGAGGCCTGGTAACCAAGCTGCTGGTAATTTTGCTGCTGACCAAAATAATGTGTCTGGTTCCCTACTGTGCCCTGATACTGGTTGGCAGACTGGTTTTGGGGGTTTCGGTAGCAATTTTACGCCGGGTGTGAGCATACAGTTGACAAAATCGCAGACAGTGAAATTAATTTTTTTGCACAAATGCTCCGGGCAGGGGATCATGAATTTTGACTGTGAGCGACCCTGACCTTGACCTTGGCGAGACTGATTGGCGAATTTCAACTGCTGTGGCAATTTCATGGCTTTGTCTAATTCTTGTTGCATTTTTATATAAGCTAATGTTTTTTCAATACCAAGATTCTCTGCCATAGACCGATGTTCCGCTGCTACAAAACCCGGGATTTCTTTTTTCAGAACTTTATCAGTCACATCATATTCATACTGACATGTGGCTTTCATGGAATATGTGGGCTTAATTTCTCTGAGGGCGATAAATTTCATATGCTGCAGGTAGGACATGGCAGTTAACTGGGGGTTGTTGGCAAGCAATAAAATCTGAAGCACATTAAGCATACCATACATTAGTTCCCTGTAACTTATCTCGTCATAGGATATATCCGTAGGAATGTGGTAATCAGGATGTAACCATATTTTAGACCTTTTCCTCTTAGTTGCTACACTAGCTGCATGTAAGGTGGTTAACAGGTCATCCTCCCCCTGAAGTTTACCTGTCGTAGTGTTCAACAGACTCTCCACATCCCCGTTCGGAATGCCAATGTTACCTAGACCTAGACCAGCAGAAGCTAGTCCTGTCTGCAGGGTGTGGAGAGATTGTTGCTGTTGCGAACCAACCTGAACATTGGTATTGGCAGGCATCTGTTGTTTAAGTAGATCCAGTAGCTGCTGTTGTAGACCACCCTGGGCAGTGGTGTTGACTGGTATGTGTTGAGCGAGTAGATCCAAAAGCTTCTGCTGTAGACCACCCTGGTTAGAGGTGTTGACTGGTACATGTTGATTACCAACATGGGTATTGGTGCTGACAGGTCCCTGTTGCTGTTGCAGCTGTTGCTGTCTCCAGGCCAAAAACTGCTGATATTCATTCAAAGTAGCCTGGGAGTAGGTGGATTGAGGTGCCTGTGTACCTGGAGGTGCACCTACATTAATGTTATTACCACTGGACATGGCTTTTGGACCCCCAAAACCACTACCAGCACCCACAATGTTCATGAGCACTGGCCAGTTTGTACCGGGTACCCCGTGGCCACTGCTCGGTACCGCGCAGGTCCCAGAGAGGAGATTTTTGCCCACATTTTGCAAATTAACATTGTTCATACCTGTTATGAGCTGCTGGAGGCCCATGGGGGCCTGTAAGAGGCCAATATTGTCTGAATCCATCGCTGTAGAGGTCGTAGGACCGTGAACTTGAAGGCCCGGTCCGCCATCTTGCTTGTTGTGCAGTCCGGGTGCGTTTGAGTCCCTTTTTTGGTCACCTACTGCCAATTCATGCACTGGTCCCCATACATCCTGCAGTAACTCGCCAGTTACCAGTGGATACTTGTGTGGTACTGTACTGGGGTCTGAATAATCAAACGCTGCCATGAGGCCACTCCATGCGCGTTCACCTTGGGCAATCTCCTTCAAAATATGTGTGTTCTGAGCCCGAATAGAAGCCAATTCCAACTTCAATTCCTTTTTCTTCCCAAATTGTTGTATCTGCTTCTCCCTGGCCTTCTCTGCCTCAATCTGCGCCTGCAAATCCTGTAGTTTCTCATCAAAGGGATCGTCCGTGTTCCTGGTCTGCATTGGAGGTTGTTGGCCGGTGGTGGCCTGCTTGCTCCTTTAGGGCCCCTAACTGCCGCTGCGGGTCCCATTTGGGGTTAGGGTGCTTGCACGCGGGACACAATCTGGCGTTTCCGTGGTACTGCTCCTCCCAGGAGTCACAAATGACTCCCATTAAAAGGCCAATAGATCACCCGGGTGATCTATTTGGACCGATAAAAGTGACCTAGATATGAAAAATATCCTTAATTGTAATATTGAGATCAAAACAATATTTTTCTGTGACAAAGTATCCCCGTTTTACGGCACTCCCCTATCCAGCTGGGCTTATTGTACAGCATTGTTATCCGGCAGTTGTCGATCAGCTCATATCGCGTTCATCGTTTAAGCAAGCCTTGTCTTTCAAGCTTCTGACGTGAGTTTTGCAGCTGATACGGGTTTGTAAAAGGGCAATATGTGGTCGGAGAGTGAAAACGGGGCCATCTTGCATCAGCGACCAATGGCGGAAAGCCGGTAGGCCACATGTTGAAAAGTAAGACGTGATTTTACTGTATGATTCCCCTAATACTCAATCATTACCTTATTGGTGTAGCGAAGGTATATATCGAATCATGTGCTTAATTAGGAGGTGCCTCTGAGTGGACTATCTACCATACTTTCTATGTTTTCTGTCAATCGTTTTTAACAGTGACAGCCCCGCTGTAGTGTTGGCTTTACAATTACGGTACAATACACAGGACGGGCTGAATCCATGACCCGAATCCACATCAACTATTGACAGCTAACTAAGGTGGTTCAGTCAGAATTCCTAGGTCAAATTATGTGGGAAAAAAACAGCAATATTTCCCCTTTGATTACATGTTACACACATTCAGATTTTTAACTTTTGAGTAGACTGGAAATTCTGAAACACTCTGTTCATAGGGTAGGCGAAAATAGGGGAAATCAAAGAATAATACCATATGTCACTCGTGATTGTGCAAGCTATTGCTTTAGTCAATGTATATCTAGACTATACATATAAATCTCAATCATATCCTGGTATACAGAAAATTGTAAGATTTTGACCCTGGGTCTCATCATAAAGGAAATGATTAAGTTCATTGACTCTCTTTTTATCCTCAAAATCCATTTAAAATCTCCCCACATTCATTGAGACGAAAAGTCCTGTAACTACGGCAACGGTCCAACGTCCGCACACCGGATGCCGGGGACAAAGTGGTGCTCTGCGCTTGGTGCTCTCCCTAACATCACATAAAAAAAAATGCTACACTGGGGCCCTGCTCATATTTAAAATCCATTATACTGCCCCCATCTCTTACTTATACACATGACATCATCTTCTCTGTCATTTAATTTTGCAGATGTATAACGTGGTTACCGTCCGGACGAATAGAGTCTACCCGGTACCACCCGGGCACCCCCCCTTCACCGCTTCGGCAAAGCCTTTGGGTTTGCAAATTACTATTCAGCCTGGATCGGGGGACTAACTAACTCCGCTAACTTTTTCACAAAGATAGATTTAACCACTGGTCAACTTCTATTTCCAGGTTTATTACTGAAGTAATTCCAACACACTTGCCAAGTTCCAACACAAAACTGCAATCATGCCGCTTATGTGCAGATTTTACGAGCACAAATTCCCAGAGGTGGAAGATGTTGTTATGGTAAATGTGCGCTCCATCGCTGAGATGGGCGCCTACGTCCACTTACTGGAGTACAACAATATAGAGGGCATGATCCTACTCAGCGAGTTGTCAAGAAGACGTATCCGCTCCATCAACAAACTCATCCGAGTGGGTCGTAATGAATGTGTTGTAGTTATCCGAGTAGACAAAGACAAAGGTAGGTATATCAGCGAACGATTGTTTAATGACTCCATTTAATAAGGGATTTTAAGTCTTCAAGGATTTCCTTTTTTCTTGAAAGGCCAAACATTGTATTTTCCTATAAAATATTATAGAGGATTGCCCGTCACACACTGGCATAATGGACACTGACCGTCTACAGCTGATATGCATGAGAAGTTGGAAGTGTCTGAGAATGGTGAAATATGTATGTTCTCACAATGTATGCGGAATCTTTCAGCTAAGAATAGTGTATAAGGAGTGATTTATATATGATCACGAGAGTTCGGCTGACTAACTCAGACACCTCACTTTTCAGGCTACATTGATTTATCCAAAAGAAGAGTGTCATCAGAAGAAATTGCAAAATGTGAAGAGAAGTACGCCAAAGCAAAATGTGTAAGTTGGCCTCTATTAAATGAGTAACTAGGTGATTCTCTCACAGTGAATTATGAACCTGTGCCATCAAAAGTGATTATATTAACTGGCATTGGTAGCATACTCAAATATATACATGTGTATGTTGCTATTGATATTTGCATGAAAAAGTGTACAGTGAAAGTACTTGTTTGCATCTAATGTACAGTAATATAATTAGGATCAAATGTGTATTGTATCTAAAAATTGTGTGTTATATGTTAAGTCCTCTTTAAGGTTTCTGTTGATTTCATGACTTTGTATTCAGGTTAACAGTATCTTGCGGCATGTAGCAGAGTTATTGAAGTACGAGACAGACGAGCAGCTAGAAGAGCTATATCAGAAGACAGCGTGGGCTTACGACCGAAAGTATAAGAAGACAGGGGCATCATATGAAGCATTCAAACACGCTGTGGCGTAAGTAAAAATTTGATACAACATCAATATGTATTTTGCCCCACCCCACACGGAAACACATACCAAGCTTAAAAAAAATAGCTCAATATGTGGAGTAAAATATAGTAATAAAAAGAAACGTAAGGAGATGAAAAAAAGGCTTTCTGTCAACAGTCTGCTGAACAGCACCTGTGTGAAGCAGCACAGTATAAAGGAGGTGCCAAATGTCATTGCTTACTGCTGCGAGCACACATACAAACACTTGTATGCGCACCCCTTAGATAGTCTAGTTGTATAAAAGTCTGGGTTCCAAAATGCCCGCCCCATTTGCAAAACCATCAAAATAATCAGTCTACTTGAATTTTTACAGCACCCCAGAGATCCTCGATGAGCTAGAGCTGGATGAAGAAACAAAGAAGGTTCTAATAAACAACATCAAGCGGAGGTTAACACCGCAAGCCGTCAAAATTAGGGCAGGTCAGTTCACAATTATACAGTCATGATGAAATAAATACTGGCCATTATGTAATATCAAAAGTTATCAAGCACAAAGTGTTTTGTTTTTTTTTTATCTTTTTTTGTTGTTGCTTTTTGCTCAAAGGTGAATCATATATTGGCTCTTGGGGTCATGTATCTGTGAACTTGTTTCAGTAGAAGTCTATTGTAACTGATTAGTAACTTTTTAAGCTGTAGCGTAACCTAATCTCAGCGTCTGATTGCTAGGCTTTTCGCCTTTGTTCTACAGATTTAGAAGTAGCGTGTTACAAATATGAAGGTGTGGACGCTGTAAAAAAAGCCTTGAAAGCAGGCCTAGAACTCTCCACAGAAGACATGCCAGTCAAGGTAGGTGCTATATTGTCTACAATTTCTAAGAAAATTTAGTTTGACGACCTAAATATTATATAATTGTAATACAAAGGCATAACCATACTCCATGTTCTTCCCTTTTGTATTAGGTGAGATAGATGCACTGCAGACTTATCCTAATGATAACCATTTCGTTGCCAGTGTGCATGTGGGTCAATAACTTACAAGGTGAAAGGTATCTCTGTGAGGCCCCTCACTAAGGTACCTTTTAACTTGTTGACCCAGATGCAGTTACAACCTTGTTGCACTGAGGCGACAATATCAGATATTGCATTCCATGCCTGAGTCACAAATGTTTTTCTATTCAGATCAACTTGATCGCCCCACCCTTGTATGTGATGACGACACAAACGTTAGAACGGGCAGATGGACTGACTTTGTTATCCCAAGCAATCGAGAAGATCAAGATCTCGATAGAAGAGACGGGAGGCGTCTTTAATATAAAAACTGCAGTAAGTAGAAACAGCCACCCCTGGTTTACTTTACAGATGGGAAAGTTTGCTCCTGAAACTAAGACCCTCACAACCCATCCCACCCTTCTCATAAGATGGGTTTCGGGCTTCCCTAGCCCACTTAAGAGTCTTATTTCTCCTCTTTCCTATCCCCTCGGATGTGTGTGTTGCACATATGCGCGGGCACCGACACATTCCTCTGTGAAATGTGTAATGTAGTTCTCGCCATGAATATAACCTTAGCTGTCGAAATGGCGTCAAACATCTATTACTCACTCTCACTCTCATAAGATGGGTTTAAAGTAGCGCTGCAGCAAAAGACGATAATTGTCTACGAGCAGCTTTTCCTTTGAGATAAATGTATAAAAGCCAAAGCATGTGACTACGTTTTTCCTTTGTGTACAATGTATGGATACATAATTAGTAGGAAAGTTTGGTTCACAACTTTTTCATTGATGCTCAAATGTTTTTGTGTTCTACTTAAGCCTAAGGTCGTATCTGACGCTGATGAACTTGAGCTTGCTAAGCAACTCGAAAAGCTGGAAGCTGAGAACGCTGAAGTTGCTGGAGATGACAGTAATTCTGAAGAGGAGGATGAAGACAGCGGAGACGAGGAGCCTGAAGGAAACTAAAACTTCAATTCACTCAACTCAACTCTACCAGAATCCTATGTTAAAACAGCCTTTAACTATGTCGCTTTTGATTTTAATTAAATCTGTATTTAACTTTATACATATAGATAATTTGTATTTAAAATGGCGAAAGATCAAGGACAATATGGAATATATATTCTACAGGCTTTTAGATATTTGCTCTGGCCTTTCAACACAATATCAATATGGGACATCCCAGTTTCCCTATGATTGTATGCATGTATTCAAGAATGGAAACCTGTCGATTTCAGACCTGTGTATGAATAAATGTCTCCCATCGAAAAATGTGTTGAAGCATTAAGGTTTTTATTGAATCGTGTCAAAACTGGGTTGGGGGGGAGGGCGCTATACGGCACATGGCTATTGTATTATTGACCAATGGGAGGCATCCCTGGCATATACTGCGGAGTCGGGGGCTGAAGGTGTTAGTCATAGTGCCGTCGGGGTCTAATGGCGGCCCCCAGCTGATAATGGCTATGTGAGCTATAGGTGATGGGTGGGCTTACTTATACATGTATGTCAGCGCATGCAGGATGTATTCTGATGCATCCTAAAGATGCAGAGCGTGGTATGAACGTAATGTGTGATGATTATGGATGTATTTGTTGACTCAAGGACACAGCAAAGCATTCAGCTTTACCTTTTACTTTTATCTGGCCCTAAAGTCAACTTGTGCATCCATAATCATCCAGTCATCAATATGTAAACAACAATCCAGTTGTTGATAGGCTACCTTATTAGTCATAGCCCCCCTCTCTCGCATACATGATCCCACCCTATAAAACCGTAGTGTTGTAGATTTTAATAGAATAGTAGAGAATAGACCTGTGAGACATAGCGCGGCAACTTGTAATCTTGTGTCTAGTGATAGAATAATAGGAAAGCTAACTTCAAAGGCAATTAAAGGTTGTACCATCTGGCTCACCCTGTAACTCTTGTGCTGCCTTGTACTACTAGGTCTACTACCGAGAAGTTCTGCCTGCCCATAGATGACCACTACAAATGGTAGAGGTGGGCATGTTCAATGACCCAGAATCATATGCACCAAGGACCCCAGAATGACTAGGGTTGAGTGTGGCAGTCTTACCAACCCCAACAGCATACAGCTGGTCACAACCCCCTCCCCACCAAACTGGTAACCCCCTTCCCTCTGTAGACAGGGTACACCAAGTTTAGCATTTGTCTCTCCATAGAGATTTATAGAGATTCTAAACAGTAAATATCTTCTTCAAATACAGAATATATGATCCAAATGTACCATAACCCCGTGAGATGAAACCTTTAGTACATATATACAGCAATTTCAGACCACAGAATTATCAGATAAAGCCTACAGAGATGTATTGGTGAATCTTAATTTTGTCTTATGCTAATCTTCCATAGAGCTCCAGGAGCTGAAATGTCTAATCTAATCATAAAACCCAAACTAAACATATATCACAAAAACAAGTTATCTACCATTAGTACATACATATGCTGATAACAATGCCTCAATATTGTGCCAAAATAGTCCATAGGAGAAGAACAGTGAACGAAAATAGAAATCGGGGCTCCCCTATCCCTTACACCGTGGCGACTCTGAACCATTGACTAGTCTACAGGTCTCACTAGTAGGACTTAGAGTCGCCACGCTAAAAACCCTGGCTATAAGTTGATCCTAACTATAAGTCAACCCCCCTAAGTTTTTTACTTTAAATTGACTTTAACAAAGACATTGTCAAAATCAAAAGCTATGACTTCCGAACTTAAGTTGTGAAAGATTTCGGCCTGTTCCCCGAGTGAGTGCACACCTTGGTGACCCTGCTGTCCAAGATGACTGGAGGTCGTGGTACCCCCTAGACTTAATACCCGATTCAGGCATGTATAACAATTTCCAACCGTAAAACAAAGAATCAAAATGATAAGAAATTTCGTTCTTTAGATTTTCGTTTGACCAGTTCATTTCAACATTGTGTTTGCCAAAACCCGCCTACAAGTCGACCCCTCTGGGGAAAACAATCCGCTAACATAAAAAATGGTGCCTATAATATCGACTTACAACAGAGGAGCACTTGTGAAAAGGTCTAATACAGTCACTTCCTGAAAGAAGGGAATTTGCAATAGAAATGACTAAATCACTTCATGACCAATCAAATGCACCCGCGCATTTGGGACCAATGGGTTGGTGAAGTGAGCTGAGGACTTATTTTCGTTTTCTTTTCATTTCTTGAAGTCTAGTGACTGTCTAAAGTAAATGTAGGAGATGATTATTGGAGCGTTGTACGAGGATTCTGGAACCATGTCATACAGTTGAATCAGCTTCAAGGTTTTTATCGGCTTAGTATTAACTCATTGGACAGGTATAGCTAGCACTGGTTATTTCCACGGATGTTTACTTATAAACTGAATACTGAACGTTGAATATATACGAGTTGAGAAGGTTTTTCCCAAAAATAGTATTCGGGTCATAAATACTCCTGATTTGTCCAGATCCAACCCTCTAGTACCTAACCTGCACATCAACTGACTATGATTCCACCCACGTTTATTGGATCCATTCATGGTGACTTTCTTATGCTACCCGGCCTCGCCATGGCTTGAAAACACTTTGCCTGTTTGGCTTGCCATACAGCATTTGAGAATAGTTCAGACCTACATCCTACAGGTGGCAGTAGTGAGTTTGACCAGGTAGGTGCCTGGCGTACCAAATCATAAGGTGCTGGGTCCAACCTGAAGTTCTGATAGTGTGAAAATCTAATTCCTTTCACTAGGACCGCAGTTATTTATTCTACCATTATATACAATAAATTCAGAGGAGTGATATATGTGCATATATGATCTAGGAATATGAATTAAGAAAAGTGGTATTAGCTAAGGCTACCCAAGTGAATACAGGTTCTGCGTTACATCCTTTCCCCCTTTTCAGGGTGCGTATTATACATGAGGTGTGCCTTATACGTAGGGTTCTTTTGCATATAGCCGTGTTTAATACATCCAGAAAGGGTTCACCGGCGGAAGCATCTGGTGTTCAGTTTCATTACAGAATCGCATGGACAGCAAGGTGTTAATCCCAACTACCGCAAATCTTCTCATGTAAGACTCACCTCACTTTCAGACGATTCTATAATGCAGTCATCTCATATCATACTTTCTATCCCTGGAGTTCATATAGAGGACCGTCTATTCGACCTGGCACATTTTTATAAGAGCTTGTCCCAAAAGCTCCCTTTTCGTTGTTAATTCAATTTACTGTCGTATACTATGCTCAGATCTAAGGCTCTCCCGAGGGTCGAGTCACTGACGAAACTGGTCTTGGGATTTCAAGGTGAAACATTTTGACAGTCCATTCATTTTCCTCATGAACTAGATATTTACTTTGATGTAACCTCCAAGGAGACATGTTATGATATTTAATCTTTCTAGAAAGCTGAACACGATGCCCCCAACCCACCTCAGAGGATGCTTGTAATAAGTATTATCTATTGCAATGGGTCTCATTTACCGATCTTCAAAATCTCCTCGGCCCTCTTTATCGGTGGTTTATAGGTCATTATCTGGTCTATGAATAATTAGCTTTGGTGATGAGGGAAGTGTTACAATCTATTCTATTACCATATCATTCCGTCAATTTCCAATGTCTGTTTAAGTTCTTATGGTTTATATGAATCATGACGATCCCATCATAATTTTCAAATTTACAGTTCGTACCAATGCTGTCTTTTTAGCACGTCTTTCAACTTCATAAGTGGATTGTTTTATCAATTATAAGTCTTTTGATTGTGTTCTTTTATACCATTTTATTTAACAAATGGTGATGCATATAGTTGTATGATACAATTGTAAAAACTGAGATTGAAGAACGTCTACAACTCCGATACACCTGTTTATAGAAATGTTCATGTGTCTTACGCTGCAGCTGCTACTATGTCGTATATATGTAGGATTTTGGAATACCGGACTGTTTGTACCCCATATAGCGGTATGTAAGGGCCATGCGCCACTCATAGGGCGATATAACAGCGCCCACTGACCAACAGCAGTTGGGCGCCATTTCTACGCCGTGTGGAACACAGCGTGAAGGCTAAGGCCACAAGGAGGGGACCCACCAAAGGGGGCGTGGCCATGCGATACAAGGCTCCGACAATAATAATCATAGACATGCAGCTTTATCCTTGTCATCTCCTCAAAACAACAAGGACTTGCAATTTAACATTACCAGGTTAGATTATTAACCCTTAAAGGGCAACACGGTGCTGCAATGTACTATGCCATCTAGTCAGCATAAATGCAGCACCTGAGGAGTGACACACCAGCGCTACGCTGTATCAGATGACGAATGATGACCATGAACATATACCGAGCAATGTCACACCAGTGGCTAGGTATCATCACACAGCGGAGACAAGTCGTGATGTAGGAGGCCTGCATCTCCATGTGTGTGTGAGTATGTCTTTACCATAACCATGTGGAACTGAGAGAGAAACCAAAGTAATTCATAGAGAAAGAAGCATTCAATGGTAACCCAAGTTAGAAATAAATCATACTAAGGTATTTATTATCATTATATATTTGTATTTAGATACACATGATGTGATGTATTTGCATGTAGATTCTGAGTTTATTTCAATTGTAGGCGCGTGACACTCGTGGATATTTTTCATGAAATTTAAATAACACAGTAGGGGGTGAAGCTACCAAGCCGTCAGTTCAACAACGATGATGCTCAACAAACACAAGGGATGATTATTCATTATGTGCACTAGATTTATTAATGGATACAGAATATAAAAATACAAAATGCACATAATTGGACAAACGATGAGTAGGACAGAAACTGTAAATCTAATGCCAAACTAGTTCAAAGGTCGTCTATTCAGTCAAATGAAACGAGGAGAAAATTTGAGCAAATGGTATAGTTACACTTCCATTCTAAATGCAAACGTTCTCAGTTAAATCTGGTGTATGTGAAATACGTCATTCTCTACACGAACCTTAACAACATTGCATATTTTTGTGTTTAGTAGCGAATCTTATCATGGTCTGATTTACTATATACTTAAGCAAGTCCACAACCGATTGTTCGCCATTCACTCCTTCATTAGTACCGCATTCACTTAGGGGTGATTTCTTCACAATTAACAAGATACATTAGGGCCCCTTTGCGTCCCCAGTATTATGCACATATACAAACATAGTGATACATATACTCTCCATTCCAACTCAAGTATAGCATTCTTCTCTACACTCTAGCCCAAACCTCAAATCTTTCTCTGAGAAAGACCAAAAAAGATATAAATCCCAGAAATAAGGATAGGGAAAATAGAAGCTAACTTAAATTACAAGGAAGAATTCACGTCCAACAGGTTGTCCCTACAAGTGCCGAGAGTAAGCTATGCCTAGCCTGAACACGTATGTGACGACACTCGTCACACTCTTTGATTTATTTATTAACATAATAGTAATAATCATCAACATCATTGTCATTATGTGTTGACCACATTAATTCCTCAACACAAATCAATAGTGGTTTTGGTGCGGGGAAAATACAATACACTCACGGCTGTTCCGACCAACTGCCGTCTTGAAAATATTATGTTTGATACACTGGGATGGAGCAGAAAGCCGAGGTCCCCACCACAGTCACCAAGTGGCACCCACAAATGTACACATACAGAGGCACGCCTCCTGTTTCCGTTAAGCTATGTACAATTGGTTTCTTTTTACAAGAATACAACACAATAATAACTCTTCATTTTGCCATCATGTTCAACCATGGTAACGGGTTAACATGATTGTATCAGTAATTCTCTATTTTTTGTTTGATATTAATCATCCTCATTATCTAGAAGGGTTTTTCTTACAACTCATCTGTACAAATTGCATTACAAAGCACTATATACATATCCCCATAGTTACAGATGCCATATAATATATATATATTTATATATTCATATCTATATACCTTGAGAACAGATCATTATACAATCATTCAGAAAATTCTGTATTTAGTTTGTGTCAAGGTGCTTTAGGTACAAACAGGCGCATGTACGACATCTATGTAAATCGTATGTTCATAGTATTTATGTCTGCATGTCTTAATGTCATAATAATGAATGGTGTGTCTTTCAATACAAACAGCTATTTACAAATATGCATATACAAACAGTGATGGGTGGTAGTGGTGGTGGTGGCTATTGTAGTCGTAGCGCCGTTAGCTGCTGTGCTACCGGTGGTCCCGTGACGACCGCCGACGCTTGTTCACAGGCGGCAGCAACTCGCAGTGATCTGCTGTGTCAACAACAACAGAGAAAAGAAAACACCGATCACACATTTGTAAATTAAATTTGTATATGGTCACAAAATATGTCATTTTTACTTCTACATCTAAGAATCATAAGGGCCTTTCACTATTATCTTTTGACAATGAAATCATTGTCTTTAATCGCTTCTTACGTACACATAGATGCACATCTTGTGAATGTATTTTTGAATTGAAGGGTCTTTTGAATTATTTTAAGATTGCCTTTGTGAAACTCCATCTACCTTTTGATCTTGTTGATCGAGTGGCTCGTTTGGGTGCATCATCACCATCAGTGCCCTTGACCGCTTCCTCAGTTGCCAGCGGCGCTGTCCGGTTTCTGACACGTCCCGTCGTACTTTGTTTGTCATCTGCAGCAGAATTGATTTTTGTTTATTCCCAGTTTACATCATAAGATTTACCGATACTACCCGGTATTTACTAGACAACTTGTTATTCCAAATACACCACAAGCTCTCTGAATATACACACTTGCTTTTGATATCATACTTTTAGTGATGCAATATATTATAAGAACTTATATTTCCTCTCATGGGAGCTTTTAAATTTTAAGGATGAGAAGATTCCATGCTTATAGTCACTTGTTTTCATTAGCCACCCATTCAGCTCTGGCTTATTTCCTGTATTATTCTAAATCTTCAAGTGTATATCAAACAAGTAAAATCGACATCACACATGAATTAAGCACTGGCTAAGACTGTTATTGTAGCATTCAAACACGGAATTTAAAAATTCTAACAGAGATGTGAGTGAGTGAGTATTAGGTGTTAAACGCCATTTCGACAGCTAAGGTCATATTCATGGCGAGAACGATATTGCACAATTTCAGAGCAATGTGTCGGTGCCCGCGCATAAGTGCACCAAACACATCCGAGGGGATAGGAAAGAGAAGAAATAGACCCTTTTAAGTGGGCTAGGGAAGCCCACTAACAGAGATGTGCCCACCTGTGACTGGAGGAGACTTGGGTCGTTTGTCCACAACCACTGCTGCCCTTCGTGTGGCTGTCCCCTGTGCAGTCTTCTTCCCTGTAGCCTCTTCAGTAGCCACTTTAGTTTTTGCTCCCCGTTTACTGCCACTCTGCTCCTCTGTTTCCTTATTTTCCTCCTTAGTCTTTTTCCCCTTTGGGGAGATCTTATCATCCTGGTCGTCTTTAGCACCACCTTTCCCACTGCCTGCCCGTGTAGCCTTACCACTATTACCCCCTCCATTGCTGCCTTTAGAGCGCCCTTCGCTCCCTGTGAGATCATCATCTAACCCCTGCTTCAATACTCCTTCTTCTTCATGGTGGCCCTCCTCAGTCTTTGCCTTCTTGTCCACTGGGTGGCCAGGCCCCTCATCAAGTTCCAGTCTCCGCTTGCTGCCTCTGGTCTGTTTTGTTGGTTTGGGGGATTCAGAGCGATCGGTAGTCTCGGTGACAGATGCGGACAAAGCTTCATCTCCATCAGGCGATGTCTTCTTGCGCACGCTTCTAGTACTTCGAGTGGTCCGTGTAGGTGGTGGAGATTCTGACCGCTCCGATGATCGGTCAGTGCTCCGCCCTCCTCGCAGTGTCATCCCCTCACTGGATGCCTCTGAGTTCATTGTGGCATCAGAGCTCTCACTTGCACTCTTCTTGCGCCCGCGCGTAGGAGTGACTCTTGGTGATTCCTCTCGTTCCTTACCCTGTGATTCTGTGGACTCACGGTTACGACGGCTGCCAATCCGCCCTGGCCGCTGCTGTGACTGCTGCTCTTCTCGCTCACTGCTCCTTGTTCGTTTTGAAGTAGTACTTGTGGTAGCTGCTTCAGGCACAGTGGATGATGAGACAACAGTAGAGGATACCAGAGGGTCACTGGTATCTCCTGAAGGGGTCTCACTCATTACCTGTGCGTTATTGGATGCTGGAGTAGAGCTAGACTTGGTGTTACTGCCAGCTGCTTGTAATGTCTCTGACTTGGCAACTTCGCTACTAGGTGTTGCCAGGTCTTTGCTAGTTTGTGAATGTGGTATTTGCATAGATGTGGTGGAAGAACCTGCGGGGGTAGCGCAGGCTGGCCCATACAATGTTTGCCCCTTTGTGTCTGCCTCAGCAACCGCAGCTTCTGCAGGATCTTCAGTCTTAACAGTCATCTCCACGTTACCCTGACTCCGGCCAGACACTGGCTGTGTTACGCACTGCAGGGGCTTGTCAAGAAACCCCTTCGGGAGGTCTTTTTTAACAACAGCTGTGTCCTTAGATGTGCTTTCACTCACACCTCTTTGAGATCCAAGCTTAGTGGGTGAGTTGACAAGCTGTGTGGGTGCTGCACTTGTGGGTAACATGGCAGCAGACAGTAACCTGCTCCCATGTTGTGTCAGCTCACCACCAGGAGTTACGTCCACTGGCTTCTCTTTAGCGGCTGGACTAACATTGGAGCGGCTATGGGGCCGGTTGACCCGTGGCGGGTGAAGTGGTGGTGAGAGACTGTCACAAGGGATGGCACTCATCACCTTCTGCACTGACTCAGTGAGGTTCAGGGCAAAACCAGGTGCTGTCATGGGGTGCGGGTTGGAGTTTATGAGAGGGGGAGTATGCATCGATTTGGCCATGAAGTTGCTCAGGTGCATACTGGAGTTCCGCGGGTAGTCAGAGAGTGTCGAGATCGGTTTGAGTCCCGATGACGACACATTGGATGGCTTGTTGGTCAAGGCACTTTTGACGGTTGTGGGAGTGGAAGAGACGGGCTGCTGGCTATGTTGCCCTATGGAGGTGGCTAGCAGCTGCTGCTGGCCGCCGCCGGCCTTACTGCTACTGTCCTGGGGGGAAGTGGCTACGGCCTGGGGCGGGGGCAGCGGCTGCTGACCAGTCACATTGTTCTGCTCCACCTTCATATTCCGCTTCTCAAGGATCTGGGCTATTGTGTACTGTGAGTTCCCCTTAGACGGCAGGATAGCATCTAAAGCCGCATTACTACTGTTCTGCTTCTTCGGTGTACGACTCCACTTCATCTCTGACACAGCCTCCAGGTCAGCATCATCCAAAGGCTCGTTGTCTCTGTCAAACAGAGGCTTGAGGATGGAGATTCCCTTGGACTGTAGCTGTCTCCGTTGTTGTTGCTGGTAGTGTACACTGTTCTGATCTTGAGTCCCATTAGCACCTTCCGGACCTGCCGGTAGGGTGGCCTGTTGTTGGTCTTTACTTGGAGACACAATCTGCCCCGTCAACTCCCCAACTGCATTACTGTCACTACCATGTGGAATACACTTCACAAACACATTAGAGTCATTTTCAGTTGAGTTTGCAATGAGGGACACCACTTCCTTTTCCTTGCTCATATCTCGAATCGACACAGCGTGTCCTGTATTGTCTGAGTTGCATGGTATGGCACTTAGCTGGCCCTGCTGTACGAGGGGCGGTACAATCTGTGGCATGACCACTGTCATCACTGTCGGGGTGGCCACCTGTGCCATGATGCTCTGTACAGTCTGTGGGGCAAGCCGCGACAAGATCTGTGATGAAGGCACCATGTTAACAGTTGGAAGCTCCTGCCCCACACTTACCAGTGGCACACTTGGAGTTATGCACACTGAAGAGGGCGAAGGGACAGTGCGCGACGTGGCCGCTGCTACGGCAACCTGAAACCCGCTGCTAGGGGTTACAGATATGACAGTGGCCTCAGTGTCTGTGTGGCTACTTATTACTGACTGTGTCTGTGTCAGGGACACTGGACTGGCACTTATCACAGATGATGTTAAGCTTGTGCTATTAGACATAGTAGTGGCCGATCTACTGCCAGTTGCTGCACTCTCTACCTGAGAAGTAGCAATTTCTAGCTGTTGCTCAATGCCACCACTACTATTTCTATTACTTGTGCCGGACTGCACAGGACTCGTGCAACTCACTTCACCACTACCCTTCTCTCTCGGGCTCTTTTCCTGAGTGTCTTTAGATTTTTCCTCTACCAGTTTTAAAGTACCTTCAGCCGCTCCCTGCCGCAGTGTCTGTGACAGTGATGTCACTATTCTTGTTGAAACACTGGGTGCAACGACTACACGGTGGCCTGATACCAATGACAGGGAGGTGGGTTCACTCTTTGTTGTCAATGGTGGAGGGGCAAGACTGATACCTGGGGGCGGGGTGATGCGAACTGTCTTCACCGACTGACTCTTTGTGACAACACGACTCACAGTACTCACAGTCGCCGAGCTGCTCGGCACAGTTAAGTCACTTTTGGACACCACAGACTCAGTGTTCTTACTGATTGTTTCAATCTGAGGCTTTAATAGTAACGCCGATCCAGTAGATTCCAGTGATGATGATGAAGTGGATGTGCTCACTTCAGAGGGCGGCGAGTGGCAGTTTGGGACCAGTTGTCTTGGGACTGTGGCGGATGATGATGTCACTGGATTTATTGATGTTGAGTCTTGCGTCGTTGTTGATGTCATACTGACTGGCACGTCAGGGGCAGATGTTGTCACCTGAGACACTGCAGTGGATTGTATTGGCAGTTTGCTGCTGTCGCAGGTGGGCAGAGAGGCAGAGATGTCTCTTTGGTGTGGTGATGGCAGTGCTGTGGGGGCTGATAAGGTGACAGAGTTCTGAGCTAGGCTTGTTGTAGATGTAGATGTCACCAAGGGCTGGTGGTCAAATCCTCCATGTGATGGTGCTAAGGAGGACGAGGACGGAGGTAGTGGTATATCCAAGCTGTCACCCACAGTAGACGATGTGGGCACATCGGGCTGCGGAAGGCTCGACTGGTCACCATCGGTCACGCTGGACTCCACCAATGATACTGACCCTTCAGGACGGACCAAGTCCGGGGTCTGGTTCTGCTCGTTACCACTAGATGGCAGTATTGTCGGGAGCTCAGTGCTGGCCAAGGTATTCGTTTGATCTCCCACTGACTGGTCAACAGAGGCTTCATCTCCTACAATGGACAGAGAGAACAGGACATTAGTAATGATGCATACAAGGGCATTTTGTAGTAGTGAATAATAGTTGTTCAATGCCATTTTGATAGCGTGAAGGCCATATTTCTGTAGAGACTGTCAAACATCAGTTTGATAGAATAGATGAATACATATCTATGTGTCTGTGCATGTGGGCACCAGCTATACGAAAGAGAAGACAGCGACATAAAAGTGACCCAGCATTAAAAATAAGGATGACAAAAACATGAAATAGTCAAATGGAAATCCCTACATATATATTATTGTACTGGAAATGTACAAAACCCGAAGGGATAGATGGAGTTTGAGAAGACCTGTATTTTCTAAGCATCAGTCTTCAGAAAAGACAAAATGTCAATGGTCACCTCATCACGTTGTATGAAAGGTATGCCCCCTCCCTCCTCAATCCCTCACTTCTGATAGTCCTCACCCTAAGAAAGTTATTGTTATCTCCCGTGTGTTTTAGTTCTCCCTGGATCCACAAGGGGGGCACCAAAACCTTTCTTTTGATATGGGACACTCCCATGTAACCCAATCAGCAGCATATGGGGTCCAGAGGGGTCCAAGAAACACACAGCTTTTTAAATTTTGAAAATTCATTCAGTAGAAAAGAAGTTATGAATTTTTCATTTTTCTGGCCAAATCCTAAAACTCTAGGTGCGCCTTATAGGCAGGGTGCGCCTTGTACGCGGGAGATTACGGTACATATGTATCTAGGGAAACTGATCAATGGGCAAAGACATGTTGCACTGTAACAGTTCCCTTTAGTGCCATCCTTGTTCTATTTTTCTATTTATTTTATTTATTTATTTTTTGCCCAGCGTAAAGGCAGGCAACTCCTCGTCTCCTCTGAAGGAGTCCTATTCTCTATTTTCATCAAGACCTTCATCAAACTTGTTTCTCATCACGGCCCTCGTCAGAAAAATTGTCTTTTTCTTTGGTACCAAATGAAAGCTCATGGTCCAGGGAATTCAGCTGGCTACCAATCATAGACATTTTCACATTTTTATAATGTCAATGATACCTTTAGGCCACACCAAAAAAAATTAGTTGGTCTACGGATCGCCCTCCCCATATTTTCGGAAATTCAAAACTTATTTTCTTTGAAAAAAATCGTGTCTACTGATTTTGCTCGCTTCACTTTCTATACGTTTTCATTTGTGATGTTTGGCAATTTTTTTTTTAAATAACATTTTTTCGCTCACCTCACTTTTCTAGCAAGGAATCCATTGGACGGCAAAAAATTCTTAATTTTTTTTTTTTTTCACTCGCAACATTTTTTCAGAACCAAAATCCGTAGACCAACTTATTTTTTTTGGTGTGGCCTTACTTTTAAAATGCAGTTTTTCTTACATATGGTCGTTCATGATGGGTCCGCGATGCATAGATATCATCCCCTCATGAAATACTATGGCAAAAGAAAAAAAATGAAATCCTTCCTTGTCACTTTTTTCATGACTTGGTAATGAGAAACAAGTGTTGTTTTTTTGTTTCTTTTTTTCTTTTTTTGCAGTGGCCTTAACTTGTAGGCTAGGCTTCATTTTTTCTTCGTGAAGTTTTACACTGATAAAAGTTGGCGGTGCTACTAGGGACGCCAACTTTTATTAGTGTAACACTTTCGCAATGCACCTCGTCAGGCTCGTGTACCTGTCTATCTGCCACCCCTGTGGCCCCCATGGACCCGTCCACATAAGCTGATTGCGTCATACCGGGTATGGTGGTGCTGCGAGCGGCGGTGGTGGTTGAGGAGAAGCACCACTCTGCTGCCATCACCACCACCAGGCACCAGCACCACACCGTGAGTGCCATGATGGTCAGGTTTGTTGATAATATCAACTATTTAGAGACTTTGCATTATTATTGTACCCCCCCACCCCTCCTCCTCTCCGTCCCCCATTAGTCTAGTCCCGCCCCACGCTACTGAGGCGGCACGGGCTTGCTAGTGGTACCCCCTTGTGGGAAATGGTCATATTACAAGACTAGTCCCCCATCACCCTCACCCCACACCCCAGGCCCCGCCCATGATGTTGTTTATCAACTAAACGCACGAGAATCGGGGTCATTCATAAAGTACGTCACGGAAATTTTGGTCATTTTCAACACACCACCCTGCCCCGTCACAATTGTTACCATACCGTTTCCATTTTGTGTTACACATTTATCAACTCTCCCACCCCAACACCTCTGGTATGTGATGTACGTGACGTTGTTTATGGATCCCCCTGTTGATGGATCCTCCCAAGTCACTACCCCCCCCCCATATTAGCTCCAACGATTTTCTACACCCCCCCCCCGGTCACCACATACCGGGTATGAGTATATTCCATATGCTCCACTTTCCCCCGTCAGTCCCCTCCCATGGTGTATGGGACCATTCTATGGAATACAGAGGGAGAAGCATGTGACCACGTCCTCGTCCACTCACGTCACAACACCCTGGACACCTGCCAATACACTTAATTACAGTTTTGTGGTTCGTGAAAAAGGCCCCAGTGTTGTTCGTGGGGGACCACCAAGTAAACACAACATGGGAAAGTCTGGCTTGATGCAGAAGGAAGTAGGATTGAAAAAATAGTGACGGGACTGTGCATTCCACATTATCTCCTTAAACACAAACCTGCCCTATATGAGCCTGGATCCATATCCAGTGGATTCACCATTTTGAATTTCGCTGGTTATGCCAAAGGTGGCAAAACACACTGATAAGGCATTGTCATGATGGGTACCTTGTCCCTGGATAACAACCACTTCCAGGGACATGCTGGTTCCTACCTTATCAGCTTAGCAGTGCAAGTCGCCAGAACCAGCTCCACTCCCGCTTACACCCAATATGAATAGCATGCCACACCCCCCTTTTAAATGCCCTCACTGCCAGCTGTAGCTAGCAGGCCAGCCACGTCTAGTGGGTATGACTTGGCTGGTAACAGATCCCACTCAAACCAAGGGGGTCAAAAAACAAGTCATCGTTTTAGGCAGTATGGGGAACTGGGAGGTTTAAGTAATATCCTACATTGTTGCCTATCAGTTGAATGAAACTTTGCTACATATCCATTTGAAAAATGTCCCCTGGTCACAACCTACCCTCTGTCACTTTGTTGTGGTTTCACTCTGTGGAGCTGAGGTCCAGCTAGGCTTATCCCTTCCCTGCAGGGGGAGGTAGTACTACCTGAGACTGGTCTAGTACTGCCTTCACACTTCACTGACCATGCGATTGCAGTGGGCAAACAAGTTCAACCCCCATACATAGAGGTCACTATTGGTGTGAATGAGGTGTCTCCATCTGCCCAGAGTACCGTAATCTCCCGCGTATAAGGCGCATCCCGCGTATAAGGCGCACCCAGAGTTTCAGAATATGGTCAAAAAAATAAAAAAATCATAACTTTTGTTCTAATGAATGGATTTTCAAAATTCAAAAAGCTATGTGCTGTTTGGACCCCAGTGACCCTCCTGGACCCCAAATGCAGCAGATGAGCTTATATGGTAGTGTAACATATCAAAAGAAAGGTCTTGCTGTCCCCCTTGTGGATCCTATTAGAACTAAAACCCCCCGTATAAGACGCGCCTTATACGCGGGAGATTACGGTAGTCAGAAATGCAAACAAATATGCACTACAGCACACCACACAGTCCAAAGATGGCCAACTTGGATCCAGGATTTTGATAACTGAGATACCTTTGAGTCTACAATAATTATACAGTTAAGTATATGAATCTATGAGAGGTACAGACAAACAAAATAAGGCATTACTTTTCGTATCAGCCCACCTTATTGGTCAAGATTATGATGCTTATGCCTCAAACTCAGTGACTTTCCCAGCCCCCACTGATAGAATGGGACACTGTTATCAACTGTACCATACACACTAGGTACAGGCGATGTAAATTGACTATGCCAGCTGATGTACACCGGTCAGCAATGTATCCAAGGATAACTATTAATATACCAAACCCCAACCTTGTTAAAACTGCACATTTATGAATAAACCAAAGATCAATGAGCCCATATAAATTTAATTTTAAATCATCCTGTCATATTCCAGGAAAATCAAATATAAATTCAAATATTACTAGACAGAAAACCGTTTGTAGAGTTGAATGACAGGCAAACCCAGGGTAGTGCTCCCTGATTGGTTAGTCACTGACAGCAACAGATGTCTGGGTACAATATACCAGACATCCACCACACCATGTGGATGTCAAAGACTTGGCATAGCAGTTTAGAAATCAGCTGTTTATTCTTTAATGAAGAACAGTTAATGTGTCATATTCACACATCTAAATAGGTGTACCAACATAAAGTGAATAGTATAAATCATAAAATGTGTCATTGGTGCATAATAGGTATATAGGGGATGACAGTTCTTTGTTTTGGTTCACAAATTCAAAGTGAGTAACTGATCCTGTCTGGTATGTGAGCTGTGACCCTGAGTGCTACCAACTGCTGCACAGCTCCTAACTCCGCCCTACTTAGCGTTACTGCCTTAACTAAACTTGGGCCTTTAAAGGGTGTGGAAGAGGGCAGATGGGGCGTTTGGAGATGGGACCATGAGACATTAAGGACCCTAGACAGGGGCTATCTTTTTAAGAAATGCTCTTTGTATCCCCTTGTCGATTATATGGACTGGCCTTGTCCCAATGTCGATATCAACAAGTGGTCTTGTCCCCTTGTAATTTTCAGAAGTGGCCTTGTCCCTTTTCACCAAACCCTATGTCCCTAGTCGATTTTTAGAAGTGGCCTTGTGCCCTTGTGGAGTTTGGAACACCCACGTCTACAGTTTGGACTGGGATTCTGCAGTTATTAATAGGGTCAAGGTCGATCTATAGAGTATGACAGGGGTCCATGGCTCCTATAGGAACCTAGCGGGATACAATATTGACCAATGAGAAAATTCCTTTCATTCAGTACCGACTTTTCAGGGTGCATTATGTAACACCTGGTACCCATCAGCTTGCTGTTATCAGTCCTTATCTCGCAAGGTATCAGCTTCAGCAGGGGTCAGCCCACTAAGGAATCCGCTAAGCGGGAATACAAATGCAGGCATTATTTCCATGAGTGACAGCCCATGTGTATTCTGCATTCTAATAAATGGTGATTTGATAGAAATCTACATGTATAATTATTGATTCATACAACATGTACACTTCACCATGAAAAGGGCAGGATTCACAGCAATGTTAGTATTTTCTTTTAAAGAAAAAGGGGTAATTTTATGAGCCGAAAAAACAGCAATTTCACTATGAAAAGGGTTTGTTTGTTTTTGTGTTGTTTCTTGTTGTTGTTTATAATTATATATATATATATATATATATATATATATATATATATATATATATATATATATATATATATATATATATATATATATATATTTATTTTTTTTTTTTTTTTTGGGGGGGGGGGGGCAAAAGACCAGTGGAAATGAGTCATATTTATTACACCGAGGATGGTGCTATGTTTGAACTGAGAGTGCAGGGACCCCGCCCCCAACAGCATAGTTTTATGGCAGTAAGTTCAATGTACTGTCATGGTGTTTGAGATTCCTACATTCTCAGATTTTATATTTACTTGAGTTGCATCAGGACTAATATTGGAAACAAGGCCTTGAATCACTATGTTAGGGACATGTCTATGGGGACTACTTGTTGTCCTGTGATCACCCTGCTCCTCACTCTGTCATTATCTAACACCACCTACACTGGCCGCCTGTGCCGTGGGCGGGATAACAACAAGCTGCCCACCTCGACTCCAGCTCAGACGTGTGTGGGTGTGTGAGCGTGTGTAAGTGTATGGATGTGTGTGAGGCTACACATGGCCAGGGCTCTCCCCACTGATAACCCCTGACTAAGTCAGGTATATCCCGGGGTATATTATCAACTTGACAGTGCACTGATAACAACTTGGTCATAATCTGACAACTGGGACAAGCAAGACAAGGGGGGAGGGTGTTGGGGTAGGGTGATAAGTAAAAGGTGGAAGGTGGTGGGGGTGAGATAATTTGCGGTTAGGGGATGGGGGTAGGTCAGGCGGGGCGGGCTGGGGCGGGATAATCTATGATATGGCTTCACATGGGTGGGGTGGGGAGAGGGGATGGAAACAGCTTTATGTATTCTGTTTACCAGGGTTTCCAGGAAATTCAGACCGAAAGTTACAAGTACCTGATACTCCCAAAAGAGAAGTACTGATCACACTCATACATCTTGAGACAGATTCTGCTTTGGATTTAAGAATGATCGAAGGAAGCCAGTCACACGTCACAGAAGTCACTTTCATCGTACCACCTTCTTCCAGTGAGGAATAGGAAAACTCTCGTTCAAAACATGTAGTCTTTTATATCATTCCTTTGCCTTAGGAAACATATCTGAGATGACATTTTGATTGAAAGGTTTATCTAGGATTTAGGTGCAGAGGTTGCTCTCAACTGAACTGACCAAGGAACTGTCTGATGCCCGAGGTCTGATGTTTAAGTGTATCCCAAATGAGGGCTGGTCTCATATACATGTAAGTGTCGGGGGTACACGGTTATTAAAATGTGCAACAAGTACAAGTATAAACAACTGGATTGCCTGGAGTTAAGGGCTCTAGATAGGTTTACTCAGAGAAACACATTTTGTGTATAATATCACACCGAAGTGCTGGATTTAAATTTATCATACATCAATTTGTCTTTATCATACATCAATTTGTCCATCTAAGATGCCTTTTTTAAATATGTTCCGTTTTATGGGGATTTGATAGCCATGGAAGGAAAATAAAACAAAAACGTCCTTTTTGTTTGAACAGCCCTCTGTGATATAAATAGAACATATTTTTTTTTTTTATTTTATGATTGGAAATACACTTGAAGTCAATATCTGAAGACTTTTTTTTTTCTCTTTTGTGAATAGTCCAACAATTAAGATCTCCAGACCTTTTCAAAGCGGCTTAGCTCACAAAAAGAAGTGAGAAATGCGTATTTCGGCCCCCTATTATCGCCCATTTTACCCTAAAAAATACAACTTTTTAAAAACAGATTATCAAGGATCATTTTAATAGTGTACATGTTCACTTAAGGTGGATGGTACCATGCCAAACACCTCCAGTGCGCAGGTTTCTGCTCATATTTATTTCTCTATGGCTTATAGACAGACTACAAAATCATAGAAGGACCTATGACATGAAGCTAGGGCGAACTCCCAACCTTCTGTGTGTACACCTGGCACACTTACTGATTAGGCCACCAAGTCAGCTGGTTGTGTTGGGGTATAGGAGCAGTATATAACCTGCATGATGTAGTTCTATTATTTTCATAAGATTTTTTTTTTTCAATGTAGAAAAACAGTACAAAGGTGCCCGGGACCACATGGTGGTAATACATTGTCTGAGTGCAGAAGGTTGATGAGAATATTCTGGGAAAGTTAAACATAAATTTACCTACTCTTTAATGTCATTCTACACATATTAACATGAAATGCTGTAGAGACCTATAGTTTGTTCACAGTATCTTCATGGATGAATATCTGTGAAAATTGCCTGGGACCCCTATATTTTCTCATCACAATTGGAAAGTGTATATGGGTCAGATCGCCAGAAAGCAGTAGATTTTGTGTTTTTGGGTCATTTTGGACTTTTATGGCTCTGGAGAAAAAAGTTGTGAACCAACCTTGTCTTACATAGACTCATTCGATAGAAAACACTTAGGGCTATCAGAAAAATGCAAATTTGTGGTCATCCATCAAAAAGTTTAGGACTTATAGCCTGCCGAAGTGAAAAAACAGCCAAATTTCTTCTTTTTCTACTTTTTGTAATTTTTACAAGTGTCCTGTATTGAATAAAGAACACTATAGAGTATCCCAAAGTTATTTTCTGTATTGTATATGATCATAGATATCATTTCCATGAGGTTTGGACATGGTGACAAGTGAGAATTTTTCATGATGTGCCTTTCAAAATGAAAATCTGTAATTTGTAACGTCCGGTACCTAAATCTAAATCGGTTTTAAAACATGGAAGAAATGAAGCTTCAAAATCTTTGTTATTACCCATATGAAAGGCCCTATCATCCCCTACTTTAGTGAAGAAATTGTGTGTCTACCAGCATTTGTCTCCATATGAGAGCAGCCTATGTGAAATAATTCTGATAAAAGTACCGGACGTTACGTAACGTCCGGTACTTTTATCATCATCTAGGAGGCAGTCTACTGTGCATGCATAACTCAAATTTTGTTCCATTCTGTAATTGAAGTCAATAATAGACATATTGGCCTTGTTATTTCATGTGTTTGTTATGCATAATGGGACATTCTTATATTACTGAGAGCAACTTGAATTACCTCTATATTTCATTATTTTGGTACCGGACGTTACATGACACAAAACAAGCAATAAAAATGGAACCGGATGGCCTAGATCGGTATTTTTTGGTGTTCTGAGTTGAGGAGATGTACCTTGACAATTTTGTTAAGGTTATATAAAGTAATTAGAAAATTAGTTTTTCAGGGCCTCCAAGGGCAAAATCTTACACTTTCTGATGACCTGACCCATATCATTTATGACAACTGGTACCCACCACGCTGGCTGTTATCAGTGCCTATTCCACAAGGTGTCAAATCAAGCAATGGCGTCTCCACTGGA
This sequence comes from Acholoe squamosa, assembly GCA_949317995.1. Lineage (NCBI taxonomy): Eukaryota > Metazoa > Annelida > Polychaeta > Phyllodocida > Polynoidae > Acholoe > Acholoe squamosa. Next base: position 19,267,616 of record OX439036.1, read on the forward strand.
TGACCTGGAACCTAGGTAAACTCTAATCTACTTAAGCCCCCCCCCCCCCCCCCCCAGCCAGTCCCTCACTTATCGCTGTGCATTCCCTCACTTGTCGGCACCTCACGCCTCATTACCTGCGCTGTATGCTCACAGCCCCTTGTCAATGACATTAACTCTCTTCTAAATGGACAGAATCAAGTCAGCAAATGGTGCTGCTAATGCCCTACCCTTTTCTAATTTGTCTCTAATGCTGCCCACCTTCCCTTAGTTATCTCTTTCCACATCTCTGTGCCTCAAGATGGTATCATCCATGTTTCCCCTGCCCTTACCATGTCCATGTAACCCTTCCACTTTTTGTCATGTGTGGTTCCCTTCTGTCAGTGTCGGTTTCCCCCTAATCCACTTGGTGCTTCCTGTGCCCCTCCCTCCGCTTGTCACTCTATGTGCCATCCTTCCCCCACTTGACACTGTCTGTGCCCCCCCCCCTCCATTTGTCACTGTCTCTCTCCCCCTCCCTCCACTTGTCACTGTCTCTGTGCCCCCTTCCTCCACTTGTTAATAATCTGTGTGCCCCTTCCTGCACTTGTAAATCTCTGTATGCCCCTTCCTCCATTTGTCAATAATCTATGTGTCCCTTTCTCCGCTTGTCACTGTATGCCCCTTCCTCCACTTGTCAATGTCTCTGTGCCCCTTCCCCCACTTCCTCACTGTCTCTGTGCCCCTTCCTACACTTGTCACTGTCTGTGCCCCCTTCAACTACTTGTCACTGTTTGTGGCCCCCCTTCCTCTACTTGTCACTGTCTGTACGCCCCTTCCTCCACTTGTCAATGTGTGCCCCTTCCTCTACTTGTCACTCTCTGTGTGCCCCTTCCCCACGTGGTGTTCCTCTGCTCTCCTTCCCCACCTATCACTCTGTACCCCCCCCCCTTCTCCAGTTAATGCTTCCTTTCCATCCGTTCTTGGTGCCATTCTTTCACTACCTAGTGCTTCCAGTGCCTCTATCTCCTTCCCCTTTTGTTTCTCTGTCCCCACTTGTCACCCTGTAGGCTCCCCTTCCTTTTCTCTCTTATCATTGTTCCCTTCTCCCACTTAGTACCGTGTCTGATCTCCCTTTCTACTTCCTATGTACCCCTTCCCCCATTATTTATAACATGTCACCTCCCCTAATGCTTCTCCCCTGACTTGGATGCTTCCTGTGTCACCTTCACCCACTTACCATTTTCCCTTTCTCTGCTTGATACTCATTGCCCTCCTTTACCCATTTGTCGCATCCTGTGTATGTTGTGAGTGTCTCCCTTACACTGTACATCCATTATTATCCTTTATTCCATGCTTCATTACAAAACTACAGTATGCTGGTCCCAATGTTGACAGTGAAATACCATTAAAAGCTACAATGCCTCCTATCTGTTCTTTGCGAATGGCAAATGGTAAGCTTTCAGTTTCTGTAGGGCGGTCACCTGTACTGCAGAGTGTCACCCAAAAAAAAGGCTCCATAGGGCCTACAGTACTCCAATCTAGGCCTACCTGGGTAGTAGGGGGGTGAGGGAATGGTGTATGATTGTAAATCCGTGCCTTGTGGAACTTTAATTACTATATCTGATGCCCTGAAGGCACAGGGGACATATCAATCTACATTTCTGGCTATCCACCACTTTTTTTTATCTTTATTCTAAGTGCTACTGCTCACACCCTGGAGGACTGAGCAGCCCAAACTGACATGAAAACTTAAGATGGTAGTAGTGGATGTAGGCACATCTAAAAGCTTATTTATCTACCTAAAAGAAAGTTGTTATATGTAAGATTCTATTTCCACTAGTTATGAACGGATTTTAGGTTATGTAGGGGTATATCCATGCCTAGATCACTGATTTACATGATAAATTCCATGTTATCATGTCATCATGCCCCATTATGCAGTTTTTTTGTTTTTTGTTTTTAATGTCCTATAAAATAGGCATTTATTGTAACTGCACATGGCGATTTTCTGTTACAATAAAAAGACATGATATACAAGATTGGATACATTTGTTTCCTGGAATAGATATAAAAACAGTTTCACAAAAAGCATATTGGCATCATGTTAATATGTCGGTTATTCCAGTTAATTACTATATAGCATATCCAATGGTGTTTCTATGGGTTTACAAAACTTGTGTTTGTGTATGATTTCAAGAGATCTCTAGTACAATATAATTCTAATCACATATATAGTCCTTTCAATTTACCTGCCTGCCACTTTAAGAACATTTCTAGTAAAAACAATATGAACAGGGATGAAATTATTTACATTTGATGATAATGAACAGGTTAACACATGTTTCGCTTTAAATGGTAATGTATGAGGTACTGATGGATCACTCTTTATCTCTTTGTTTATTTGTCCGAACTATGTGAGAAAATAGCATAGCATTGTACCAGGGTTCTCCGCAGAATGTAAAATCACACTGCAAAATCCTGCAGCGAGCTGGTGTAAAATTTTATTTGGTAACGTCCAAAGCCTTATGGTAGGCTAAATTTGGTTGTTTAGTCTCATTCATGACAGTGTGGGGATTACAGATGGGAATTTAATAAAGAAATTAAAAGTATTTTCATGAATATGGCCATAACTTCTGTTCTAATTGGCCAATTTGCAAAATTCAAAAACCTATATGAAGCCAAAATGACACCGGCGGTGATTCTGAGATGAAATCACACCGGCGGCAGTAAAAATCACACCGGCGGCCCACCGGCGTCATTACAGTGTGAGGAGAACCCTGATTTAATCGACCTCAAACTGTATATTGATAATGGTTATTTCTTATCATATATAGGTCATTTAACTGCCCTCCTAAGGGCAGTGGACCAGCCCTATTAGAGCCTATAGAAGCAATGTAGAGTAGGGGACTGTGTGAACTGGACAAACACTATCTGGCTGCAGTTTGTATGGGATATTTTTCACAGAAAACTCCAGACTTTACCTGGCATTTCCTTTAATATCTCAATAACTACAAGAGATATCAGACATATTAACCTTTCTATTAAGGGGTTTTACTGAGTTGAGGGACGATTATTTCTATTACGGGGTAAACACCCTACACTATATTTATCTCACTATTTGAAAAGGTATTTCATGCTCAATTAACATACTTTTAGCTATACATACTGAGTTTCAAAAAGGACGGGGTACATCGTAGATGTGCCAGGCAGAGGTAGATATATATATGATCATATTTTACATGCCAGCGATTTGATAGGCAAAAGTATGGGATGTTTAACTTTCCATCTTGGATACCGATTCAAATAGATCAGCACCTCCCGCGGTTTTATTTATCATAAGATCTGTGAGCTGATGACATATCTAGACTCTATGTAGTGAGACCTTTAATTTGATGTGTCATACAATAAAAGCAGACAGGTAGATCCAGAGATAGGGGCCTATACTTACTGAAAATCTTACCTCCGAAAGAATCTGCTGGGAGATTGTAAAATTATTTGGGACAAGGGCTTTTATCCGTCCGCTCCTCAGCACTACCTTGATTCAAATGGCTCTGTTGCCAACTGCCCTCCTCCAGTAACTACGGGGGGTCTCCATAACAACGATTGTGTAGTACACAAAAGTGTGTATATCACCTGACCACAAAAGCCTCGTTTTGGGGTCCAGCATCCCCTGGAGGAGTTCACTCTCCAGGTATACTGTTGTTCATCACCAAGCATTTTCGCGGTGCCTGACATAAATTTTAATGATAAGGTGGTGATGTGAATAAAGGTTTCGATCCTGCTAGATCTCATCAGGTGCTAAAATGAGGTTTACAAGGTGTGTGGATTGTAAAATTGTTTAAAATTGCTATGTTAATCACTGTTGCATATTTGAAACACCTTGGAAATAGAATCTAAGGCACAAGGCATTGGATGTTAGCTAAGGGCCCAATATCTGGGACAGAGACACAGCTCTATAAAAATCAAGAATCTTAATTTGGGGTCTTCATAAAGGAATATCACCATACCTAAAAAGCAGATGGAAAGATAGTCTGCCAGTACCCCTCTTCTCTTGTAGAAATTGCATTTCTGTTATGGCACATGCTCGCTTTGGCCTAACCCAGAATGGTTTTGAAGTGCTTGAGTGAGTTTTGTAGGCTAATTGGATCAACACTATTACAAACAATGAATGATCCCCCCCCCCTTTGCAATTTCCCTCGAACTTCGTTCACCTTTACAACTGGCTTTCGTAACCCCTGAAGAAAGAGGTTTATTGCAGAAAGGATAGGTTTCCCTTTGCCAGATGAATATCTATAATTTCCATGAACACAATAGCACTGTTATTGATCTATGCACATACCAGCCACTACTATCGGGGTACCAGTGTTACAGGGTGGCCAGCGCTCGAGACTCAGGATGGGTGTGCGTGTATGTTGGGTGGGAGTGAAGACCTGACAGTGCAATGTACCCTGTAGACCCTGCTCCCCACTGACCACCTGACCTCATGGGTCCATTCCTGCCCATGTCTATAATTAGACAGAAAACTGCAGAACCTTACACCATACATCACCCTACCCTATCTGGGATGCTGTTAACCCAATAGATAAGGTACTCTAGTGCTAACTTTCCGTAGGGCCTGCACTTTTACCCTGTCTTTCATTTTATGTATATTTGAGTGGTTGGTGATTAGAAATTTTTTCTTTATTCTTTTTGAGTGGCTTACGACTTTGCACCGTATATTTAAATCTAATCAATTCTATTTATTCATTCTTTTACTTGGAGGGGGGGGGGGGGGTCATAAGTATCTTTTCGTCAAATTTTCAAAAATGAGACTTCCATAATTCAAAGATACCTTGCCTTGAAATATTGTAATTTAGTTACCCATTACCTTTGTAGAACTGCCTCATTACAGATATTTTGTAGCAAATTTATAGATTAAATCTAAGTATACTGCAGAACTTGGTGTGCAGATTCATGATGACCATCATGTCTGAATTCTGCAGGCAGTCTCACGCCTGTGTCCTGCTTTACATCCTCTGCATACATGCAAACTCCGGACGAGAAATAAACTGAGCCGACATAAGTGATGAGATTTTTTCTTAGAAGTCAGATTGAATCGTGAAAATTGGGGGGTCTGAAATTTTTTTTATTTCCGATAAGCCAGATGGTGCAGGCTGGTGCTTTTTATGGATGGCTGATAGATACCCTTGTATCTGAAATTTTCTAAGACTACCCCCCTATATAAATGGTAACATGATATCTCATTGGATCTTGATGAATCACAATAATGACCCTGACAGATAATAGAAAAACTGAAAAAAAAACTGAGGAGTTTGCATGTACATGCCTCTGGCTTATTACCAATGAAAGCAACATTAACTTAATCAGCAATAAGGGAAACCAAACATTTCAATTTCCTTGCAACATCACAATTCTTAACATTGAACATGATCAGAGTGACATATACTACTTACAATTTGGGCAGCGCTGACTAAGAGAACATTCATTTTATCAAGTTCATTTTTTTTTTAAAACAGATGACAGATGATTTATATGGTGCCTAGGCTACCGGTATATGGTGACAGGTACATGTGGGTGAATGAGTGAATACAAATTCCCTATGCACCCCACCCCCCGCATCAAGGAGTCCCCCACTCACCCAGAGATTAACACCATGATGTGTGAAAGATCTGTGAGGTAAGTATAGACACTCTGGACAAGCGGTTTTGCTTAAAACCGCTCAACAAAGCCTGTGTCCTGTGTCCAAGTATGAAAATTTATACTCTTTTTTTTTTTTTTTTTTTTTTAACCAGACCGGGCCCTGGTCACACATGTGCGTTGATATCATGAAAGTAATTTTAAGCCAGTAATTGCAAATCAAGATATTCAGTAAAAAATATACCGTCCCCGTACTAAGGTAATGTTATTTCAATTGCTGATAACTCTTCCTTTTTTGGTAGATTGGTGGATCCTGGTGGATCCGGACTGCACCATATCCATAGGAACTGGGCCAGCTTGTATGAACTGGTTCCAGTCCATTCCAAGGAGTGAAAAGGGCAGGAAAGTTGAGTATGGTGACATCAGCGCTGAGTGCAATAAAAACCAACACCACTCAGGCCCATAATAGTACAAAATGTACATCCCATAAACTCAGTAGATTTCAATGCAGGGTTATACCATTAGTTAGTTCATGTAGTGAGGCGGTGTCAGGATGTGACACTTGTCCTCGTATTAGTCTGGGACCCTCTTAGACAATATATTGGAGGCAAATAGCAGCTTATACCTAGGTGCAATAAGGTTGTAACTGCATCTGGGTCAACAAGGGAAAAGGTACGTCCATGAGGCCCCTTCACTGTAGGAATGCTGACATCATGCGTTCCTGTACCTCACTGGCTATTAAGATTCTACACTGGCCAAAGCTGGTGAAACACCCTGGCAGACCTAACTCAGTTAACAGCTTGGAGAGACTACCTGAATTTAAGTATAACTAATGTAAAACCTAACTGTCAGCCACACATGTGTAAGCTGCCCTTTGGGGCCAGAAATGATGCCAATCTTACTACAGCATTTTTATGTAACACGCCGCATATAACTTGCACTCTAGTTCCTGGAGAAAATATAAACCGCATTTACCCTCACAAGACTATAAGCAGCATTAACCCTCTGAAATGGTCTACAAGCTACTGGCTTATTAGCAGGTCATAGAACAAGTTAACTGTTTGTCCATCCACAGGCGCCATACACCATCTAAGGCCACACCAAAAAAAAATAAGTTGGTCTACGGATTTCCCTCTCCATATTTTCGGAAATACAATTTTTTTTTCTTTGAAAAAAATCTTATCTACCGATTTTGCTCGCTTCTTTCTACAAATTTTCTCTTTGTGATGTTTGGCAAAAAAAAATTTAAAATAATTTTTTTTTGCTCGCCTCACTTTTCTAGCCAGGAATCCATTGGATGTCAAAAAATTCTTAAAAAAAAAAAAAATCAAAAAAAAAAATCGCTCGCTTGCACAATTTTTTTCAAAACCAAAATCCATAGACCCACTTATTTTTTTGGGCTTATCAGGCTTATCTCCCTACTGATAAGAAACCTCATGAAGGGTTATTTTATATAGGGCATTAGCATATTAATATATGGAGGCCGCCATCTTGATTAGGCTCCCGACTCCAGAGCAGTGCATTCTAGGTAAATTTCTTATCAGCCCCCAGAACAATGGTCAGTGATAACACTAATAAGCTGTACCCTACCCCTTATCTTAATCACCACAAATACCTCGCTATTGTTTCAGGTGTGAAGTAAGGTGATAACCCTGATAGGGAGACAATGCCTTTATTGGCTTACCTGTGGTATCAAACAGAAATTTCAATAATCTATTGGTCTTTAATTTTAAAAATTTAATCTATTTCTAGATTATCTACTTAAAGATGTTGATATGGAGAATCCACACATATGATTTATAGAAAAATCCCATGGGTAGTAATAAATGGGCAGGTTGTCAAATTAGACTATACAAAGAGGCCAAATGATGATCTAGCCCCTGACTACATGAGCCACCTAGCTGATTTCCTTGGTACCAGTAATGTGCTAGTCCTGTATAGGAAATGTACTAGGAAAAGGTGTTAAAACGCTTATCAGAAAAGATCTAAACATCCCACAGCAAATTGCATTATAAAATCTGAAAGATATTGAAAATATGCATCACATACTTGATGCACTATTTTCTAACCCCATTATAAAAAAGAAAACAGCAATAAGGTTACTTTTTCTAGTACATTGCCTATATAATTTGACCCTTTGTCAGGTCCCTAGCAACCAGGGTTCTGCTCCCGAGGCCCTCCCGAGAATAGGGTTACTATGGGGTGAGTACCAAATATAACGAGTATTGCATGTAGAGTGCTTTCTGTACACTAGACTGCTATCTGAGGACATGACATTGTGTCAGTCATTGTGACCTACATCTGTGACCACGTGACGCATCAGTGACCCTGACCTTACTACCTCCTGTGACCTCAACCTTCTCTTTCTGCTAAGCTGACCTCGTCATACACCCCCCCCCCCCACACACACACACCTTCACAGAACCACCCCCACCCAAACTTCCATAAAGACCTACAACAAGGAACTGATAGTACACATGAGGTGATCAAAGCAAAGGAGATAAGGTCCTCAATCTTCTCCTTCGCTGATACAGATAATTTTTCTTTGCTTCAGTACCTACATAGTGATAACATCCATTGTTAGATCCAAGATTAGAGAGTTTAAATCCAAGATTAAACATGGAACGGCGGCAAGAGTAAGGTTGACACTGTCACTTAAGACCCTATATTCACACTCCATACCTTAAGTACAAAGACCTCTTCATGCCCTATGCACCTGTTAACGTTTAACACTAAGTGCTATGGACATAGACATGCACTACTTGTGTTAGGGTTAATGTCGTCTATAAGCCATGGCTTATAGACCCATTTCAGTGGCCTGCTGCAGATTATAGGATGAGCCCAAACTGCTGGTGCTGCTTATATTATTTGAGGTTTATCAGGCGCCGTTTTATATCAAAGTACTAAAGCAGCAATTTTCCTAAAATTTCCAGATGCGGTTATAGCCCTTATCAAGTTAGGGTAGTTTAGACATGGGTTTTACTGTAGTTTTTTTCTGACACATATAATCTTCACACCGTACCAGACCGTGAGCCTTGTGATTCCTATTCTGCAATTGATGCAGTGGTACCGTAAATTCCCATGCACGGATTATATGTGAACAGATGCTTAGTGAGGCTTATAGCAGGTTCCAAAAGTCAGTCTGCTTCTAAAACGCGGGTATCGCACCCTATGGAACAGTACTTAACCTTCATTTTTCAAACTTCAAGCTTATAGCTTTTACAAAGCTAGGGTGCGGCTTATGCACAGGTGCAGCTTATACACGGGAAATTATGATACCAGCCCAAGTCAAGCGCGACAGGAGTCTACACAGCTAGAGAGACAAGGGAGGTGACACGTCTACATCGTGTTGTGGTTGGTACTTATTGCTCTATGCAGTTCCTGTTACATGGAAAGTACAGCTTATATGCCAGATCTGACATTTGAATAGTCTACATTATCATCATGATCACCAGACATGGTGACTTGTTTCTACATACTACTTAGACCTATGCTATATAAACACACCTCTCAAGAGGCAACAAAAACATGACAGGGGCCATCCCTAACTGGATCCATCTCCAACTGTCTTCCCATTTCTTTAAATTTTCATTTTCTGTACTTCAAATTGCATTTAAATGTGAGAGCGAAATGTATGAGGAACTAAGGACATCTGTCAGCAACACTTTTAACACATTATGTTGTTGCCCTAGTGCAAGAAAGGTTACAAGAAGGTTGTTACTGACACTGTGAAGTACTGCAGTTTTAACCTTGCACTAGATCACCGATATATGCCTTTTTGTCTGTATAAACCACGTCACAGGAAGATGTATTTCCTAACACACTGTTGATGTACTATGACAAAAGAACAGGAAGTCTTGAGGTATTCATGTACTTATTTCCCTGTAATTCTGTTGTATATTATTTACATTCATGTGATAGGTTCTCACTTAAATATAATTCACATTTCTTTGATTTATGAAGCAACACTGAAGAGGTTTGTAATGACTATGACTATTAATTTTGTAACATGTATAGCGTTATTGCTTCAATCGCTGGCTGGTTTTGTATGGGCCGAACAGTATACTGACAACTCAACCAGTTTCTAAAATAAACATGATTAAAAAAAAAATTATACTGTCCTTAGAGGGTCACAAGATGTACAAGTAATGGTACAGAAGGTACCAACTGAAAACATCAACTTTTATGACCGTTTGACAGCCCTGTGATGATCCACACCATTTTAAAGCCCCCCCCCCCCCGACTGGTTCCAGTTCCTAATACGAAACCCTGTAAACCTGCGTACACCCCACACTTCTTACTATGGTAAGGGCTATGGGGCCTCAAAAGTTGAGACATTTGGACTGTTCTATACTGCAAAGGTCCCGTCTCTAAGCCCCAACCTCAGAGCCTGAGTTCAGGAACATCCTAAAAGTCGCAGCGTGCATAAGATTGATTCACTATAAGCCCTTGGTCACTGTGAACAGCCTACTACTTCTACAGCATTGTCTCTGTATTTTAAGGGCTATAATGCTAGCATCTTTCTGACATGCCTCTGAAATGGTCTTAAACTGCGGCTACCCCGTACCTAACATCAACCATGGACTCAAGTCACACACATTTTTACCTCTTTCCACAGATTTTAAACTGAAAAAAGAGCATTCCGACTCGGAAAAAAATAGCCCTTTTCCATATTTTTCATAACGCCCATGGTGTCAGAATGAAAGGAGAGTGCAGGGGCTGGAAGCCGCGGCTTATACAGCCTCAGCCAGCGGCTACTGATACCAGTGCGGGAGCGTATATCAGGCTGGGTTCGCGAGCCTGCTGCTTATACACAGGCTTTAAGGTGGGTCTCTACCATTGAATCAAAGATCCTAGATTTTCTTCATTTTTCTCCGAGAGGTACAAAAAATCATCTAGAATAAGAATATGAAAAATAAAGTAGGGGGTCCCAAGCTTCTTTTTATTTCTACAGATTTTTGAAAAATGTGCCAATATTTCAAAGTGTCATAAAATACACAATTTTGATCAAAATCGTCCAAAAACTTCTTGTGTGTATTCAGGGCTGATACAGTATATGTTAAGGCATGAACTAGAAACTTAATGAAAGGCATGTAAGCACTGTTAGGAATGATGTATCATGTATTTCGTACTGGTGCTGAGGAGTAAGTTTGATTGATTTGTTTTACAGCACTTTAGCGGCACTAAGTGGCTATCCCGTGCTTCACAGGTTGATAATTTAACAGAGGAATGTGTCAGTGCCCGCGCATATGTGCACCACACACATCCTGAGGGGATAGGAAAGAGGAGATATAGACCCTTTTAAGTGGGCTAGGGAAGCCTGCTGAGGAGTAAGGGCTTACACTTACTCCCCAGGGCTGACATATGGGGAGATCCTCGAAATGATGACTCCATGCTCTTTCCTGGTTGAATAAAACTTTTAAAACTTCACTTGACTTGACTTGTATGATCTGATTCTGATGAAAATAACCCATATGCGCAAGGACCTGTGCAGTATTCTCCAATCCAATAGTAGCGACCCACCTTAACTGTGCTTCTAGCATTAGAACGTGCTTCTAGCATTAGAACCTCCGTGTACACGTCCAAACTAAGTATGGGGTACAGAGAGATAGGAGATAGGGCTGAATGGAATGATAGGGGGAGGTGGGGGTGGTGCAGAGAAGTGGAGGGATGTGTTCATATTAACCCTGACGGTGAGAACAGTAATGGGATTGACCCTGCTGGGTTTGATAAGGGCCAGCCTCCAGGCCCGTCCGCTGCACTCTGCATCACATCACACACCATCGGCGTAGCTGTGATAGGAAATAATCAAGATCTTTTCACCACCACCATGCCCCCCCCTCCACCCACCTTTAGCCGTTCAATGTTCTCAGAGGCAGGCCCTAAGTAAAACACCACATACGGTGATTAGGCCACACCAAAAAAAATAAGTTGGTCTACGGATTTCCTTCTCCATATTTTAGGAAATACAAATATTTTTTTTCTTTGAAGAAAATCTTGTCTACGGATTTTGCTCACATCACTTTCTACACGTTTTCTCTTTGTGATGTTTGGCAAAAAAAAATTTTAAATCAATTTTTTTTGCTCGCCTCACTTTTCCAGCAAGGAATCCATTGGACGCCAAAAAAATTCTTAAAAAAAAAAAAAAAAAAAAGAAAGAAATTCGCTCGCTCGCACCATTTTTCAAAACCAAAATCTGTAGACCAACTAATTTTTTTGGTGTGGCCTTGAAGACTTTGCATCATCTTTCATCTCCCCCTCTAGTGACCGCAAAATGAGGAAAAGTTTGTTTCAAGAATAGCAAAGACAGTCAGTCCGTCACTATCGTCTATGGTGTTGTGGAAAGGGAAAAAAGGGTATTTTCAGCAGTCATGTTTGTTAAATTTATCACTTAAAGGAAGCATGCTGATCTATTTCTGCATTGATCATGTTGAAACTCTTGTGCTGAAGCACTGCTTGGATGAATTCCACTATTAAATAATGACCCGAAATAGACATATAATTGCTTCAGCCACCACCTCCCACCGTAAAGGACTTATTTCTGAAAACCCATAACGCAGATAGCATCAGTTTGTACATGGCGTGCATGGACTGACTCCCAGTACGTGGGTGAGTCTGGGAGATGGACGAGCAGCAAGGATGGTGGGAGAGGGGTATCATGATGTATTACTGTCATATATATTGCCCCCATCTTCCTCTGCCCTCAGCTTATTTCTTTCTACCCACCCGCTGGTCTGCACTTCTTTCACTGTGGAATCTTGCTACAGTATGGCCATAATTCATTCATTTCCCTAACTATAAACTTTCTGCATTGTGTGCCTCTATGGTTTTTGTCCTTACTGCTGTATATCTTTAGTCCTCAACGTTTTCCTTTTACATTACGTATCAATATATCAATGAATTTCATCTCTGTACTATTTATCTGCTTTCCTGTTCATTTCATTCATTTATTTATCTATTTAAAAACATGCTCATTCTCAATCTTTGAAATTTACCATACTAAATTTCTTTATTGGTGTTTTTAAGTCTCTAATCGTACATGAAATATCAAACGTATCTAAAACACCCAACAAGGGCTAATTTAGTGTTTTACAGTTAGATGTACATAGTATAGCAGGCAGCATCCATACTGACATCATTTATCATACATTTTTTTTCTTTTTATTCTACTTTTTATTATGAATGACATCATGTCGGCGGTGGGGGCTGGGTCAGGGCACCTATTAGTGGGTCTCAGTGTGCCCTGCATACCCACCAGCCTCTGGGGAACCCTGCCGCATACCATGGAGAACCCTGCACTGGGAGCCACCAGGGCGAACCCTGCACGGAACGCCGTTTGGGGAACCCTGGGCGCGTCGCCTACCGCAGGAATGGCCGAAGGTGTGTGTATGTGTGTGTGTGTGGAGGGGGGGAAGTGGGGGAGGGGGTGGCGGGAAAACATTGCCACTTGGCGCGCTGCCAGTTGGGTAGGTTTGCACCAGAGGCGGCGGTGTGGCGGTGGTGCTGAGTGGTGGTGGTGGCCGGGAGGGCGGTGCACTCACCCCAGTCTCCTTCTTCCTCCAGTACCTCCCTCCTACCTCACCCTTCCTCCTCAGCCCCACCTCACCACCACGTAGAGCTAAAACCCCTTCTATGACCATAGCCGCAGTGCTGTGGGTGTGATGGGGCCGGGCTTCTCCACTTCTCAGTGTGGCACCATGTGCCTGTAAGTGCGGCGAGGAGGTTGAGGCACCTTGGGCAGGGTGAGGAGACCGGGTTGAGGGGCTGACCCTGGCCGCTGTGTGCTGTATGGAGGCCGGTCAGCCACCCCTGGGTGTCTGTTTAGGGCCGTGTGTGTCCTCCTAGTGCTGGGTGGAGGACGGACAGACCAACTCGCTCCCTTTTCCTGGTCCTACTCCTAGTCAGCCTCGGCCAGCGTCTATTGATACTAAGTACTCTGTCGGGCTGGAGAGGGCGAGCCTGGGTCCTAGTGGCTAGTGCTGCCTGCCGCTACTACCACCCGGATCGATATGACTCCACGGCATAGAGGGAGGGAGGCAAGTACGGGCAGGGGGAGAGGAGGGAGACCCACCCCCACCTCCAACTCACCACCACAGACGCCACCAAACCATCATGGCCGCCTCCATTCCCTAGCAACGCCCGGCGCCGTCAATGCCACGGCTGATCCCCCCCTCCCTGCTATCCCCCCTCCCCTCCCCTCCCCTCCCCTCCCCGACACATCACAGGGTGAGGCCCCACACTCTTCCGCACCCTCGTGCACCAACCACACCTTCCCCAGCCTGCTCTCCCAGACGTTTCCCACCACTGTTGCCGCCGCTGCTGCTGCTGCCGTTCCTGCTCCCATCCTATACTCTGCCCTTAAGCCCCTTCCACGTGGGGCTAACGACGTGAAAAGGGCCATTTCCACGTGGTTATTTTGAGGTACATACTGTGAAAGGTCCCAATTTTGAGGCATGAGGGCCGGGATAGTAATCAGGGATGTAAGTCAGGAATGGGCAAAAATCAGGAAGCCATACATTTACTTGATATAAAAGCTTTCTATTCTTCCAAACAGCCCTTCTTACCACTTTTATAAGGAAAATAAACATCAGTCAAAAATTTCAGAAATCAGGAAATCCTGATAAAACCTGAAGACTTACATCCCTGAGTAATTATTAGTTATTTCAACATGGCCTTTATGAAGCATCCAGGGACACAGGGAGGAGGACCAGGCCAGGGCCTGGGTGAACGTCCCACACAAAAACCTCCAAATATGGGCCTTTACCCCCCCCCCCCCAACCCAAGATCAATTTATTTTCAGAGTCGTGTCCCCAATCCAGACCCTCCCTGTTGGCGAGTGAGTTGAAAAGGATTTCCAGTGCTGTTACAAATAACTTTTCAAAAGTTGATACATTTCAATATCATTGTTAGGCCCATTGTTCCCTATGTGCAGAGACAGAGTGTAGCCCTTATTATTCACATCAATGCCTGGACTACAGCTCTAATGGGGATATACCATATACAACGGTTCTCAGAATATGGCCAGACCAGGGGACCTGTCAACGTCCGTGCAGTCAGCCCGGGGGTAGGGGAGGGTGGTGGGGAAGGGAGGTGGAGTGGACGCTACCATTAATATTTCAGGGTAGTGATGATGAAACCAACGGGCCCGGGTCAGGCACTGATAGCCTCTCTGCGTGATCTCACTGCGGGGCTCCCCGACTTATGGGAAGAATGACGGTTTCAAACCAGGGGAAATGTCTCAGTCCTCAGCCTCGAGGAGCACGATACAAACTTCTACAAACAGTTCCACTCAAGTCTCATCCCCTCACAATCCCAACTTGGATGCGCTGCTGATCTCTCGTCCTAATACCCTATTCAAGAGGTTTCCATCCCTACCCCAAAACTTACTTACCAAGCAAAACAAAACTTTGGAGTGGCTTCCCAGTGCTCTCACCTCTCACACGCATCACCACCACGATGGCTTCTGAATACGCCATCACCTGCCCTCACCACTGGGCTGGCTTCCTGAAGTCATCACCTCACACACACAACCCTCACCACTGGGCTGGCTTCCTGAAGTCATCACCTCACACATACAGCCCTCACCATGGGGCTGGTTTCCTGAAGCCATCCCCTCACACACAACCCTTACCACTGGTCTGGCTTCCTGAAGCCATCACTTCACACACAGCCCTCACCACTGGGCTGGCTTCCTGAAGCCATCACCTCTAACAATTCCACCAGGCCTCTGGATAGGAAACAGAACATATTTTTAAGGGTGGCCCCAATCACTGGGCTGGCTACCTGAGGCCATTACCTCACAAACACCCCTCACCACAGGGCTGCCTTCCTGAAGCCATCACCTCTCACAATTCCGCCAGGCCTCTGGATAGGAAACGGAACATATTTTTAAGGGTGGCCCCAATCACCCACCATCATATTGCTTCCAGACTCGGTCACCTCTCAGCTCCACACTAACCTGGCTACCTGGGATAGTCACAATGGCTTCCTGGGATAGTCACAATGACCCACCACCTCTAAAAGACTCCCTGGAGCACACCACCTGGTCATCACCCCTCATACCCCACTAGTCTACATATACTGGGTCAGCCTGGCTTCCATGGATGATCACTCTTACAGCCTCCACCCTAGACTAACTCGTCTATTGATTTTTTTTTTTTTATGTAAGAGGAAGAAATCTTATTTATAACGAATAAAAGCACAGATTTCTAGTGAATCAAACAGACAGGTGGGGTGTATGTTGGAAGTTAGAGGTTGAAGCCAGACTACCTCCACCAAGTCGGGCTGACTTCCCAGGGCCATCACCTCCCAAAAAAAGACCGCCAGGCTGGCTTCCCAGAACCTATCGTTTTTAACACACTCGCTGCGACACCAGACTGGTGTGCTGGAAAATATCACCTGTGAGACCCCTTCCATCGAGCTGGCTTCCCAGGGCAGTCACCTCTACCACCAGGTTGCCTTCCATGCCCAGTCACATCTGACAAGCCTCTGACACTAAACATGCGGACTTCCACGAACCGTCACCCAACTGAAATTCCCAGGCCACACACCACATCGACATGGTCAGCATTTATACCAACAAAGAGCACAGCTTTTTCTAAAGCTTCAATTTTTCATCTGATTACAAACTGCTCAGTAAATTAAAACCAGACATTCTCATTAGATGTATAAAAGTCCCACGTTTGCCCGCCAACTAGCCTGAGGTACACATGTACAAGAACCACGCCCACTACAGTCCCTTCATACAGTGCCCATCGCAAAAAAAAAGGCCCATTCTCTGTTGCCATAGTACTTTTGTAAAGTTGCTTCTTAAGGCAAAACTCAGCTACTCTAGACCTTCTACTGGGGGTGGGAAACCGACATGATCCAGTGCCCTTGAGAAGTTGGGAGAGTATCGGTACATTTCTAAGATCGACTGTTTGAGAATACAGGGCCATCACATTGAGAAGCAGTTTCACAGTGGAAGGGCACTTGTGGGGGGGGGGGGGGAGGGGTGTTGGATGGCTAGTAAGAGAGGGAGAAAAGGAGGAGAGGGTGTCTCAGTTCAGAAATTCTGGTCATAGGTATGAAGCCGAAAGTGGGGGTTGGGGGTAACGGACTAAGTGCTTAGGCAAGCTACTAAGCGACCGACGGCCCCTGAAGCAGCTTGAGGACCCTAGACAGTACAGACTAAGCCGGCAAGAATCAACATAGACAAATCACGGCCACAAGTACTTACTGCCAGGACATGTCCTAGCATGCTTTCCCCCTCCCCCTGACCATTATGGTTAAGACGGAGCTAACCCCCTCCCCCTGACCATTATGGTATATTTAGCGCCCTCCCCCCCCCCCCACACACACACCATACATTTTCTACAGACGTACATTACCTGCACCGTGTGAGACCTTTGGGTTTGTGAGAATGCATGCAGAGACCCTGGCAGCAAGGTCTGTTAACTCCCCTGGCATCAGCTCTAGTTTCACTATGGTGCTTTTACGAGTCATGTTATGATAGTCACCACGTTCCATGCTACCATGTGATCCCTTTCAATGTCATACACATGACAATATTACCCCCGCTCTCATATGCTGTGTATATAACGCAGTGCAGGGTTCTCTGGACACTGATAATCACATAAAACAACTAGATCTTTTTTTCAGGTACTACCGTAATCTCCAGCGTAGAAGACGCGCCGCGCATATAAGACGCACCCCAAACTCAGCACATGCATTTTCGCATATAAGACGCACATTTTAATGCTCAATTTTGTAAATCCAGTACTGTTTTATAGTAAAATTACCCCTCGTTTAAGATGCACACCCAACTTTAGAAAATCCTATAAGACGCACCAGCATTTTGTTTGGCCTAGAGGACGCGTCTTATACGCGGGGGTTTACGGTACGGTAAATAGCTACTAGGAGGTCACTATGGCTTATACAGGACAAAACCACATAGACGTTGTAAGGGTGATGCCACCGGCTTGCCACCATCATTACAGTATGGCGAGAGCCCTCTCCAAATTATGTTTTGGGCGGGTTTTAAACCAATCTTAAAAAAAGGCAAAAAAGAAAAGGGTAAAAAAAGGGGTCAAATATTGCATGACGTCATTTATGGATGGCCCTAAACCTACCCTTCAAAGTAAGTTACCTGAAAGACTTTTTCTTTAGCCTATCATCTTACTAGACCTACATTATATAGGTACCTTGAGTATGGAATCTTTATTTTTGCAGTGAGACAAACAACCTGCTACAACCTTATACACACAGGCTGCAGTATTTCGTGGTAGCCCCCCCCCCCCCTCTATTCTCACAAACACCAAGCTCCCCCAGCACACATACACACGTTACCCCTCTAAGGTTCACAGAGTTCCTGAGGACGGGAGCCAGTGGGAAGTCTGCCCTCCCCCTGTGCCCCCTCCATCACATATCACATGGGGGTGGATCCAAGCCAACACACGCTGCACGGAGGGAACAGGGAGGGAGGTTAACTATTCCGAGGTAGCAGGTTGTCCCATGGGCGACGCCATTGCTGGAGCTTGTTATCAACGAGTTCTACTGATAAAACCTATCATATGGGTACTAGGCTGGAAACCTACCCCTGAATTCCGCTCCCGCTTCTCTCCCACTACATATGGGGCAGGTGGAAGCCTTGGCCAACTTGTTGGAAACTGTTGGATGTGCATGAGTGAGCACACTCTCCCAGCAGATGTTATCACTGATAGGTTATCTGAGTATGTGGTGGGGAGTGTGAAATGACACTGAGACAGACAGAGTGCAGAATAAACATCCACTAATCACCCCCAATTAAGGGATTAGGATAAGAATCTCTTTGATATAACAAAATTATATTTCTGTAACCCCCCCTCCTCTTGTCTGTGACGTGGCCTTGACACAGCAGGAAGTAAGGGGAGAGGGGGTGGGGGTGGGGCCCTATGCCTGCGGTAGTTATACAGACCGCAGATGCCCAGCGTATATGGGTACCAGGTGCCCCCCTCCCCCCGAGAGGACCGCAGTGAATCATTTAGATTATTTCATTGGCATTTTATTTTGTATACGGACTTCGCAGGATTATTTATTAGCCAATGAGATGATCCCAACGATTCACTGCAGTCGACTGGTACCCATCTGATAGGTCTTATCAGTAGAACTAGCTGGTAACAAGCTTCAGTAATGGCGGCGCCCATGGCATGGCCTGCTAACTCGGAATAGTTTGTTTCTAGAGCAGCAACACAGTAGGAGTAGTTAGAAGAAGATATGTTATGTGTTTCAGGTAACATGCCGAGTCACGGCATCCCCTCATACAATGACCCCATCCCGTACACAGGGGGGTAACACAAGAGGTATGAGGGCAAGGACCTATAGGAGCCTGGACCCATATCCAGTGGGTCCACCATTTTGAATTTCGCTGGTTGTGCTAAAGGTGACAAAACACACAGATAAGGCAGTGTCATGATGGGTACCTTGTCCCTGGATAACATCCACTACCAGGGACATGCTGACATCTTATCGGCTTATCAGTGCAAGTCGATAACCAGCTCCCCTCCCACTTACACCCAATAGTCTGTTCATATCTAGGGAGGACATACATAATTTTTGACCAACCCCTAAACGGCCAAACCTTAGAGGTCAAGCTGAACTGCTTTCCTCACACTTTTTAATCCCAGTGAAATATTTTCAATTCTAGTGAATCTAGTCGACTACAGACCATTTAAGAATTCTAGATACTTGCATGAGACGGATGTCCTACACTTACTGTGATACATGGTAAATAGACTGTTTCAATCAAGGCAATAGACAGTGACACTCAATATATATCCAGGCCGAAACTGTTAGTTGCTATTAAAGAGATATTCCTAAATACACACTTGAGTCTAAAATGTTGGCTTAAAGAAAAGCTCTGACCATTTTGTAGAAGACTGCCTCTGTTCATAGAAATGTATGCCCTGTATCAATGAAGATTCCCTTTTTATTTTCCCAGCATAAAATGCCAACATTATTGTGAAACGAACACGATGGTAACTGAATCAGGTTTAACAGAACTCTCAAAGCTTCAAACAGTTACTAGTAGTGCTCACCTTGGTTAGACTGCTGGATGTCTTGCTCCCCTGGTAATTTGTCCTCGAGGGCTTTATCCCGCCCAGGTGCTCTACCATCCTCGTCAGGCTTAATCTCCAATTCTACACCTGAGGGCTCAGGATCAGGGTCCCCACCCCCACTGCCCTCACTGACCATGTGTTTGATACACGCAGCATCGCTCGGCCGTGCCTCATCGGCTGCCACACCTGCTGTCTTACTCCGTTCTTGAGGGTGGCTGGCAGTGGCCTCGAGCTCAGTGCTTGTCTGGTCAGGCCCCAACCATAAGGCTGTCCTTATGCCTACAGCACTGTACTTAAGGTCTGTGCACAGGTCGGTGTCGTTACCATTGACTGGGTCCTGGATGCACGGCTTTGTGTTATCTGCCTTGTCATGCAGTTTGAGGTCCGACCGGCCTAGCAGCTTACTTGGAATGCTTATACACCGTGTGAGGTTAAGGTGGGCCTTGCCAGAGGAGGGCAGCAGATCCTCGTCAGCACAGGTTTCCTGCACCTCCTGGTTCCGCCCGTCCCCCTCTTGCATCATAGCCTGGCTTTTGAGGAGCCCCTTCTTGCCCAGGAGCTCTCCTGACAAGGACACGCCTTTTCCCTCGTCACTTTCCATGCTCCCGGGCTTCGCTAGAAAGGGCATCCCGCCAAGGCCCTTGAGGAACTTGTCGCTGAGAAGGTTATTCAGTGATGGTTCCTTGGTCAGAGCATACCCCACGTGGATCACATTCTTGTGTGGCTCCTGCTCTTTAGACGGGGTGTCTGTGTCATTGGAGTTGCTTTCCTTCAGATTGTCGTGTTTATCTGAGGAGTTGGCTCCACCACTGTGGTTATTTTCACGTGCTATGACCACCCCAACCCCATGCTCCTGACCTGTTGGTGAGTTGTCTTCAAAGGAGTGGCTACTGAGTTCTGAGTCGTGTTGGATGTTGTTAGTAAGCGGCGAATGACCAGACAGGGGTGCTCCAGTACTACTAGTGGCATCTGAGGCCGGACTCGCACTTCCCGTGGATGCGCCATTGGAGCCCCGTGCCAATGCATGCAGGTCGTTATGCATGGCCATGGCCGTCATTCCCATACCACCAGGGTTGTGGGACTGCAGCAAATGGCGGTGATGTGTCGGTAGCTGTGAAACCTTGTAATCCACATCCTTGCCTTCACCTAACACATCCCCATTCCCTGAGCCACCATCACTGATGCAGTTCTCTGTGCTGGTACAGTTGGGTAGCGTTGAAGGGGAGGACGGCGTTGGCACTGAAGCCGTCGTCGAGGGAGGAGTCAGGGAACTCTCCCCTGGGCTCCCATCATCATCCATGTTGCTATCCCTGCCACCATTACCTTTAGAGTTTTCCGTTGGGCTAGGAGACCCTTCGTGTTGTGTATGGCTGTGCCCCCCACCCATTTTATCGTCATGATTATCACTGACGGAAGGCCCATTACCAGTAGCCTCTCTAGAACATAAAGGGGACTGTTCGGTAACATTGGAAGAAGGCATACTTCTGATGGCACTGCTTAACTCGCTTTGTTTAGTCCGTTCTGTGTCATTGTGTTGGATTATGGAGGAGAAGGTGGTATGTGTGCTTGCTGTGGTGCTGGTAGTGGAAGATGTCCCCTTGGCTTTTTGGCTGTTGCTGCTGTGTGTATGACTAGAAGCGATAAGAGGCGCTGCTGATAATGGTGTGGATGATGAGGATGAGGCTGTACATGATGACGTGGGGACTGGGCCGTTGTCATGGCTGACCGAGAGGCTGCATACTGTGGGGGTGGAGGTGATGGTTGTGGTGGTACTGATGGCTACAGTGCTGGCTACGCATGTTGTCACGACGGTGGACATTGCTGCCGCTGTTGTGCACTGTTGAGTTGATGAGACACTTGAGGGGATATCATTGTTCAGATTTAGAGTATGTGGGTGTGACAATCTGGGTGGTACCAGCGTGGGTTCCACCAAAGGGGGTGCGGCCAGAGCTGAGCTTAATGCTGCCGCCTGGGCTACAATGGGCGACCGGACACGGGAAACCTGAGGGCCAGAGGAGGTGGCAGTAACACGTGTGTATGGGGGCGGGGGCGGTAGGCCTGGCGTGGCAGAAGAGGCCATAAGCGGTGATACCTGGGCACCAGGTTGTGGCTGACCAGGGCTCATCCCTATACTTGACCGGCTACTGCTGCTTCCTGCTGAGAAGGGCAGGCGTTGTTGCTGCTGTTGTTGGTGAGGGGCAGCCATGTGGGCAAGTGCACCTGTGTTCGGTAAACTCACTGGCGATGCTCCTGAAAATGGCAAGCGCCAGTGAATGTTTGTGTTTGTGCCAGGAAAGGTATTATTGCCTCCTGGGTGGGGATTCCCACTCTGGGAGCAGTTTCTGGAGAGCATGCTTTCCTGTATACTGGCCGGAGGTGTTGATACACGAGAGTAGGGGTGAGGTGGCGGGCCGTAGGGCCCTTGTGAAGGTCCCGGTCTGAAATCTGACCGTGGACTAGACTGACGAGGGGGAAAAGGAGGGTGGTGGGGTTGTTGGGGATTTTGATTTGCTGCCAATCTGCTTTTAATATCCACCATTGGGTTAGACGGTGGCCTCAACTGTGGCGCTGTGTCCAAGAATCCTGCACTGGAATCAGCGTCAGAAAAACTAGTACTATTACTATCATTATGTACATTCCTATGGTCTTCTGTCTTCACGACAGTGTCCACTCTAGATTCTCTAGGTTCTAGCTGCCCTGTATATGGGTTTATAATATGCTGGGGGTTCCCAGATTTGTCCGGTGAAGACCGTACTGGACTTTTAGTCCCCGTGTTCTGTAGGGGAGGTGTATTCGACCCTGTCAAGGCTGGCGACATGGTCGACAACGGGCTTCCTGAAGACGAAGGCAGAGGCTGGGCCATCATCTCCAGGCCAGTGGGTGGGACACGGCTCTCCTGGTTCAACACCGGAGTAGAGACACCATCCCCGAGTCCTAGCTCACTCTCTATAGTTTTTGCCAGTTTGGAAGACCCATCCTTGGGTTTCCGTGGCCGCCTTTTCCTCTTAACCGCAGGAGGCCCTGTGTCAAAAGGAGGAGGCATTTTGTGCTGAGGTAAATGATTAAAATGTCCTCCGGGAACATCACTTTGTAACAAATTCACAAGCAGTGGACTCGATGAGGTTATATCCTTATTTGGTAGTACCCGCTGCTGCAAGTTATTCACATTGGGGCTTCCATGAGGAAAGGGCAACCCACCAAAGTTCTGCTGTTGCTGTTGTTGCTGCTGCTGCTGCTGTGGTAAAGGAGATGGCTGAAATGGCTGCTGCTGCTGTTGCAGCGGCTGTGGTTGTTGTTGTTGTTGTGGTTGTGGTGCTTGATGCCCTACTTGTTGTGGGGCTGGTGGAGGGGCTGGATTTTGGGGCGCAGCTATGGAGGCAGGCGGTTGAGGCTGTTGTTGCTGCTGTTGTTGCAATTGTTGCTGTTGTTGTTGCAAGTGCTGTTGTTGCAAGTGCTGCTGATGTTGCAGCTGTTGTTGTTGTTGCAACTGCTGTTGTTTATGCTGCTGTTGCAGTTGTTGCTGCTGCTGCTGTTGCAGTTGCTGTGTCACTCGCATGCATGGAGAGCTGGGGTGAGGGGGTGGCACCGATGGAGGAGGTGTCGGGTATTTGGGACTCATTGGGCTCAACTGGCCCCTTTGTGAACCTGGTGATGGGAAGCTCTGCTGTGACTGCCCTGCCGAGGATGGCGAAGGGAAGCCAGCAGGACTCCGCCCAGCTGCTGCCTGGGTCACAGAGTGACTTGGGCTGCGGCTGGGCGATCCAAACGACGGAAACCCTGAGGTCTGGACACTGGGTTTCAATGCTTCCGTGCTAGGCATGGATCCACTAGGTCCAGCTTTCAAGTCCAACCCAGTTCCCTGCTGGCTGAGGAAGGAGTGCAAGAACCCTGGCCCAGTTCCCTGCTGACTGAGATACTCTGCGATGTTCTTTCGTGTAGCCTCAACATTACTGGGCCCAGGTAGGTTCAACTCATCAGCACTCGAGATGTCATACACAGACCCAGCACCTGTTGCACCCGTACTACTCGGGCCTGGTGTGGTAAACACCAGTTCTGTCGTTTCATTGTTCTTGCCCTGGATAGTCAGTGATATCACACGGTCACCTTCTATCTGCACAGCCAGGATCCCCAGGCCACGTAGAGTCTCATCGCCCTGCTCAGCTAGCTGTTTCAACCGAACTGCTGCCTCCTTGGGGATATTGAAGGTGACCCGTACGCTATTCCATGGTTCTACCTTCTTCAGAATCAGCTGCCGCTGGCCTGAAACACACAAAACATGTATAAGTATCTGTATTTCAAGCTTATTTCAAACTTCTTGTTCAAGATCGTTGAATAATACTGATTGAGGTATACCATTGTACATCTGCCCCTTTACTTTACCAAGGGGCGTACATACTTTGTGGAAGCAATAACTCTTTTTTTCTTTTTCACAGATAACTCAACGAAGTGAGACCAATGTAACTACACAGTGTCAAAGGTATGGTTCATATCCTAGTTACCGTAATCTCCCGCGTAGAAGACGCGGTGCGCGTATAGGACGCACCCCAAACTCAGCACATGCATTTTCGTGTATAAGACGCACATTTTAATGCTGATATTTGTAAATTCAATACATTTCTATAGTAAAATTACCCCTCGTATAAGACGCACCCCCAATTTCAATACATCCTATAAGACTCCCCAGCATTTTGTTTGGCGTAGAGGACGCGTCTTATACGCGGGAGATTACGGTAGTAGGGTTTACCATAAGTTACTACATGTACCATACTCATCAAGCATGTCAAGTATGAATTGCAGAGATGTACATGTCGGCATCTTTTTATTTCCATATGATACTACCGTAAAACCCTGCATATAAGCCACACCTGTGTCGTGCTGTGTATAAGCTTCACCCCAAGTTTGGGTTCATGAACATCCTATAAGCCACAGTAGGGGGTCTGGAATGGTCTACTAGCCAAAGCTTATATGCAGGGTTTTACAGTAGGCATATTGCCACCTTATGCTTGTTTGACTCTGTTCATCATTGTCAAAGATTTCACGTTCTTGACCTCATCCTTCCTCACTCTCTTATCTATGAGAGTGACACCTGAGTAAGGGCTAAATCAATTAATACATTTTATGTCATGACTGAGATATACAATTATCAACAACAGTATGGAATTTTGTACACACAGAATTAAAGGCAAGGGAAGCCTGGGCAGCAGTCGTGATGCCCTTATCTAATCTAATATTCTAAGTGGGTTTTGGGGAGACATGTTTAAAATGGGGCAGAGTACTGTCACTGTGCAAGAGGAAAAGTTGTTTGTCTTGGTACATTTACCTCACCACAATGCATAGATGCAGTCTTTTATGAATATTTAATACCGATTTGTATTTACTCACCTTCATAGACCTTCCAACCCATACCCCTAGGCACTCTCATCCTTTATACCCATACTGCCAGCTTCTCCTCCCCCTTCTGCAATACAATCAGGGTATTGGGTTTGTGGACAGAAGAGCTGTGGAGGTGTAGGGTAGAACACATACCTTCCTGTGCATGGTTGTGTTGGGACCCTGGTCTGGAGGTCCCCCTCTTGTTATTATCACAGGGACTATGGAGATGGTTCACAGGGAAGGCCTGCTGCTCTGTACTGCTGGGTACTAGATCCAGCCACATTAAAGCACACATTACAGTCATTCAATCAGCCAGGGGAAGGCATGGGTCTCCCACACATTATGATCATTCAGTCATCTAGAGGGAGCAATGGGTCTCTCAAATATTACAATCAGCCAGGGGTAGGAAGTGGATCTCCCATATATCTGTAAGTCGCCCTGTAGGATAGGTCTTCCAGAATTTACCCATTGCCCAGCCGGCACAATTACCATCTCCTCTCTCAATGCTCTGGGCTTCTAAAAGTCTAATGCGCACAGGAATGCCTTGGCAACCCTCAAAGTGGTCCTAGAATGTCTAGTAGGTAATGTGGGTTGGAACCACTCTGAATTTTTTTTAGTCCCAGTTTATCTTTAGTGTACACAGTTTTTAGCTGGTGTCCATATTTACTGTTGTTCTCCTGTCCCAGCAACACACCAGAGGGGAGTGACCTACCACTGGCACCTCGAGCATGTGCTGCTTCCCCACACTGGGACCAGGGGAGGAGTATATTTCTCCATCTCCATAGTCCCTGTCATATTTTCTGTTGTCACACTCATAGGGGAGATCCATTCTGACAGATAGAAATATCACTGTAACTGTAAGTTCTCCTGTAATACCGGTACTAATGGCATAGCCAAATGAAGGTTCAAGACATTAGCTTCAAGTTGACAGTTGTCTCGTGTACGGTAAAATCCACGCTGAGTTTCTCTGGTCTGGTCAACTGTAGAACGGTGGAAGGTATAGCCTTTATGTGTGATCCTTGTGGAGGAGAGGAAGCCTAGACGAAGCCTGCAGTATGGAGGCGGTGTGTGGTGTTGTTTTGCCGGGTGTGTGGTGGTGGAGGTGTAGTGGCAGGGTGGTAGTGGTGCTACCCCGCCCGGTCTTGCTGATGCCGGCCTGCCTTCCACCTTAGCCCGTCCACTCCCGCACGTCTACACCGTGCACACGGAGCCCACTCTATGTTCCCCATGTGTACACAACAACAACCTGCCACCCCCACGACGTGACCGCCGAGTGGACTCGTCCTGCGGCTCCCCCTCCTCCCGGTGCCTTCACTCCTCCCCTACCACCAGCACTACTACCACAACACAGAGTGGAGGACTGCCGGCCCCGCTCCTGCCGACCACCACCACCGGGACACTCACTCCCCTCACACTAGTCACGTCCAAACCCCCCACCCTGTCACTCCCACCACAATACTGATATACCGTAGTTCACATCACACCTCAGCTGTTGCACCAAATATGTTGCTATAGGGCAGCTGGACACGGGGAAATGATGGCATTATTATCAGATGTGCCTAAAAATAGCCATGTAGTACATAGATATGAGCTGGTATGTGGAGGAGGCAGAGTAGACTATAGGGCTGACCCGGTATACATCATCAACCAATGAGATGACTCCCTCCAATCACTGCACACTTTTTTTGGATACATTATCTAACACCTGGTACCCACCATGGAGGCTGTTAGACGTGCTTATCTCGCCAGGTCCAAGATCAAGCAATGGCGGACCCACTGGACGTCAATACCGAGCCCTATAACTTAGGTTGTGTGACCTAGTTTTTATGTAGGTCAGCGTCATATTTAGCTTGTCCCAGATGCAGGATACACACATTATTACTCTGTATCCTCTCATAAAATCTGATCTGCATTTACACCTGCCTAGGCTATAATGGTCAGGGATGTAAGTCAGAGTGTATGAAAAATTCTGAAACTGTACATAGAAATATCGAATTCAGTCAGTCTTCAGTCGTTTTTGAAAACTCCCCAGCCGGGAGGGTGATGCGGGCAGGGACAGTGGGGCTCGAAACATCTGGGCCACAGAGCATGAGAGAAAAATTTCTCAAAATCCCAAAATCATTTCAAGGTTAGATGGAAAGGGAACAGAAAAATAAAAAAATAAACATGTATTATTAAACCTGAGGATATATAGAAAAAATAGAGCCAATTTAGTAAAATTCAAATGTAAGTCATGAATGGGCAAAAATCAGGACGCCATACATTTTCTTGATATAAAAGTTTTCTTTTTTTCCCAAACAGTCCTCCTTACCACTCTTATGAGGAAAATAAATGTCATTCAAAAATTTCAGAAATCAGGAAATCCTTATTAAACCTGAAGTATTACATCCCTGAGTAAAAGAAGTAACTCCTTTAAGAAAAATAGAGAGATTTGTAAATCATGGGTCAGAAGTAGGAGGCCTCAATTGGACCTTTATCTTATCTCTTATCTCAGATCTTCTCAAAACTATTCCCGACTTACCACTGACTGAATTCATTGTAAAACACTGCAAATCTATAAACTAAGAAAGGAAATTTGGGCAAATATATTGACGTGTTGGACTTGGAAAATTCTGAAATCAGACAAAATTCTGAAAACTTACTTCCCTGAATGGTATAATTTGTGAGCCTTGGGGAAAAAATTAACTGGGTTATTGCGACCTTCTTTTGTAGGCACTTACCTAGTTTTCAAGACTTTGTCCCATTCATTTTATCTATTAAGCTATGGATAGATCTTATCAAAAGAAGTGGATTTGCTCTTTAAATGAAGTCCTTATGCCAAGTATAAGGAAAGTTATGACTGACCAAAGACCCCAAATCAAACCCAAAAATTCTGCCAGTGTTAAGAGTTTAAATGGGGGTCCAGATTTGTGATCAAAACATATCAGATACAGGAGTGGCTACATCTCTTAAATCATTATTTTGGACTATTTTCTTTTCATGTATGGAAGAGTTCCCCATAAAAGGTTGAAAATCAATGTATCACATCAAATTTTAACAATTTAAAGGGATTTTATCTTGACTTAATATCATCTGCGATTTAGCGATCTGACAGAATTGGTGCAAAATTATGGAGTTGATATGAGATCTTTAATTGGTCAGAATTTCCCTTTAAATTGACATAAAGACTTCATTCAAAAAGGAAATCCACTTTATTTTATCAGCTCTATCCATTGCTATACATAGGATTGAATTCTGGCAAACAGACAAGGAGCAAACATCAGAGATGTCAGTAGGGTGTTGGCCAATCCTCTGAAAATGTTTGGGCCCTGAACACTGCACAAGTGGAAAGGTATGAAAATGCACTAAAATATGATTTTGAAGGGGTCCTGAGAACCCCTGGAAATTTTGAGACTTTGTCCGAACCTCTGAAAATATACGGTTCTCTGAGGGTCTGACATCTCTGAAACATGGAGAAGCTGTTGGAAGGGTGATAGTGAATGACACCCTAAAATTTTAGTGGGGTCTGGCAAATGTCCTGTTGCCCTATGAAAAGAAAAACCCTAGACGTTTTCCATACCATTTTTTTCTGTAGAAAGTGTGGGAACTCTTCTCTTTTATGTGAGATTTGGCCTTTATACCAAAAAATGCTTTCAAAGTTATGGGTTAACTTCACTTGGGGAGAATGGGATGTTTGCCTGCATCAATTATTTTTCAAATAGATTCATATCAAACCCCTAATCCATCCCTTCAAAACGAGCCCATGTTTGTTAAGATCCTCCAATAAATAGCTACACAATGAGCTGTCAAAGAAAGGAGAGTTTAGCACTCCCTAGTTTCAGCTTTATCACAGTTTCACACCTCCACTGCAGCAGAACCATGCACTGGGGGTGAGTGAGTGAGTGAGTGAGTGAGTGAGTGAGTGAGTGAGTGAGTGAGTGAGTGAGTGAGTGAGTAATAGATGTTTAACACCATTTCAACAGCTTAGGTCATATTCATGGCATGAATATCATTACTACATTTTCAGAGGAATGAATGTGTCAGTGCCCGCGCATATGTGCACCACACACATCCTGAGGGGATAGCAAAGAGAAGGTATAGACCCTTTTAAGTGGGTTAGGGAAGCCTGTGCACTGGGGGTGGGTAAGTGCCTATCTTTTGTGACATTTTATTTCCAACACATTTCCTGCTGGTGCAAATCAGCATTCCTGGTGTACACAGAACGGACATCCTGGGTTATCTAAGACTGAGTGATACCTAATCCAGGGACTAGTTGCACCAATGGGCACAAACTCACACTGAACCCAACCGAATATTGTTTTTGTACATGAAAGTATAGGACTTTGGGACTTCAAAATCTCTGAAATCAGGGATTGATTGATTGATTGATTTGTTTAACGTCCTAAGGCCGTAGGCCTCATGGGACTGCCTCATTGGTTATCAGACATTAAGTCCATTCTTTCCTTAAACTTAATTTGCGCGCGTGTGTGCATGTGAATGTGAGTGTGCGCATGGGTGTTTGGGAGTCTGCTTGTAGCAGTGGGACATGGCTCGTAGCAGTGAGACACTGCTCGTGGCTCAAGGCCCTTCTTTA
This sequence comes from Acholoe squamosa, assembly GCA_949317995.1. Classification (NCBI taxonomy): domain Eukaryota; kingdom Metazoa; phylum Annelida; class Polychaeta; order Phyllodocida; family Polynoidae; genus Acholoe; species Acholoe squamosa. The sequence continues at coordinate 19,297,235 of OX439036.1, forward strand.
TCGTGCTGCCTCACCCAGATGCTGTGCCGCAGACTGTTGACACATCATCTGACTGGTCCATTATCCTGACACCGGTCGGACAGTCGTGGTTCTATACCAAGCGGGCCAGCTTACCAGGGACTGACGAGTATAGAGAGCCACTTTCCAACCTAGCTGGAAGATTACTCTTCCAGCCGGGCTGGAGGATCATTCCCCCAGCCTACCTGACCGATACTTGAGGGGAGGTGTTTCCCCCCCGCTTCAGAGCTTCTCGAACATCTTCACTTCCCTGAGGAAGGTCAGAAGTTCTTTCTTACCAGTGCTGGTAAACACACTGTTCATGGACAAACCATGAAGGTGCTTGTCCCTACTCCTCTTTGTTGCCCGACATGAGAGCACCAGGTGTTCCATTGTCAGAGGTACTTGACATCGCTGACATGCGGGTTGGTTTTCACCCTTCATGAGGTGTCCGCGAGTCAGCAGTGAGTGACCTATCCGAAGACGGGTCAGTCTTGTCGATTCCCTCCTGGTCAGGCCAGTGTGGTCATGCTCTTTGCCAATCGAAGGTTCAATGGCTGTGAGCTTGTTGTTGTGGTCAGAACTCCATCTTTTCTGTCATTCTTTCTTGATGAACTCCTTGGCCATAGGGAGCATGTCTGAAGAGGGGATGGGAGCCAAGCCGGGTTCCCGGCTCAGGGCTTTCTTAGCTACATGATCTGCAGCTTCGTCCCCCTCTATCCCAATGTGGCTGCGGAGCCAACAGAGGGTGACCTCTTTCTGGGCCTGTTTCAGGTGCGAGATAGATTGTTTCATCTGCTGCACCACTGGGTTTCGTGGGTCATGCTGGCATATGAAACCCAGTGGTGCAGCAGATGAAATCAGGGAAATCCCTGAAGACTTCCTTCACTGGATATGCTCTGGTAAATATTACTGGCTTCAGGGACACCTGCACTGTCTAACTATTGCTATAATATGACTTTTTAGGAGCTACTCAACATCTTCAATGAACAAGTAATTAATGGATATGTCATGACGCATGACTGATATCAAACAATAACATGCAACGAGGGGGCGAAGTCATGAGTCATGACATATCCATTAACTACTTATTTTATTACATGATTAATCATTAGATAATCAATAGAAAATCAATAAATATAATTTGAAAATATCGTTCTTCCCCAAACCAGCCATAAATAAAACATACGCCGTGACCAGGACTCGTCCCACCAACACCTGTGCCAGACCGTGAGTGCGACATCGTATCCATGTGGCCACCCAGCAGTAGGATGCTTGGTGGTAGTGTGAATGCATCCAGCACCTTGACCCATAACCAGGCCAGTCGCGCACAGTACTGCAAGCTGTCAGAGAGGTAGGGAGGGGGGGGGGTCACAACCCAGACTGCAGGATATTTTCACACATTGAATGTATACTAGTTATATGTGAGTGACCTCCCTGGGCTTTATATCATATCATTGACTTATAGAGACCTGGTTTTCCCTGTGGCGCAATGCATAGGGAGCTGGATTTGGGATCAGTAGGGTATGGGTTCGACCCCTGCCCTTGGCAATAGAATTCTCGTAGGTTTTAACATGTGCCATATGACATGTAAGGTGTGCTGATATCCATTGATAACAGCACTGGGTGCCTGTTATCAATGGATATCAGTACACCTTACAAAGGTCATGATGCATGCATCATGGCATGCAATATCGCAGTGCTCGATGTCTCTGACCCATCAAAGCTATGTCAGGTCTCGTTCGTCCAGGTCCCTAATGTAGTGATCCAGTCATGTGCCATGCCTCAAGACTCCACATGCTTGCCTTTTGCCATGGGATTCTCCCTCAGTGAACCACATCTGAGTGATCAAAGGCCGTGGTTTGTCTGGCCCTGTCTATGGGACCAGGCAAATAAAAGAACACTTGCTATCCTTCGAAAAGAGTAGGGGAATGAAGCCCCGGTAGCGGTTTTCCCCCTCACCCCTCCTCATAGATGCGGTCATTCATCTCAAAGATTCGATCATTCATAGATTCGGTCACTGCTGTGTCGGGCAAGCAGCATATAAATACCTGTCCAAACAGAAAAGAAAGGACTTAATGTCCGAGAAACCTTGAATGTCTGAGTTCCTTTATGGCCCCCGGACGTAAAACTAAACAAACAAACAAACAAACAAAAAATCAAGACTCCACGGCCCATCAAAGGTCCCTATTCAGAACTCAATTTTTTGTAGCACAGTAAAAGGTGCCTTTCCCATGCCTAAGCTCCCAATACCATGTCCACAGTATGCCTGGTCCATTATATATTTTGTGCCCCATGTATACGGCACTAGCATATTGCTAATACTGAGAGAATCAGTTAGGTGGCTCATGTAGTCGTGGGCTAGATAAACAATTGGCCTCTTTGTATAGTTTACTTTGATGCTCCCTTCCTCATAAACTACTTGTAGCTATTTTCTGAAATTTATATCTATGCAGAGCAAATACTTTCAACTTTAACTAGATAAGCTTAGATTAAATGTAGTAGTTCGAATACATTAGATTTAGAGCTTTAAGATTTCAATTAGAGGTTACATATCACCCACATTGAGTACACCCAGGCCATTGTTTCCCTATCAAGCCAATCCACTCCCCTCACATCTGAAACAATGGGGCTTTCCCACTCTAGGGGCTGCACTCTGAGTGAGGGGGTACAGCTGAGCAGTCACTCACTATAGAACAGTATAGACTCAGGGCTGACACATTTAGATAAAATCTCTCTACCACTGATAAATATAGTAATTACTTTTGTTCATGGCACCAATGTAGATACCAAGAATATGACCTATCACTTTGTCCATACATAATTACACAAAAGTTCAAGTGGAAATGGGGTCACTGTTTCTATGCTCTACATAGGAGTGTTTGTACCCCCTAATCCCACACAGCCATGACTGGGCGGCGCTAGAAGGGGAATGCTCTATAGGGAGGTACTTAGGGTGATTAAGATAGGGGCAGGGTGCAGTTTGTCACCCCAATCAGTGTTATCAATCACCATTGTTTAGAGGTGTGAACAGTGGCTGATAAGAAACTTACCCAGAATGTACTGCAGTGGAGTCGGGGGACCTACCCATGATGCAAAGCAAGATGGCGGCCTCCATAAACTGATATGCTAGTGCCCTATACAGACTGTAACAGTACCGGTGCCTAACCCTTTTCTCTCTGTTCCTGTAACTTCACAGTGCAGAAGGTACCAGGGTACTAGAGTAACTGGCAGTTGCCCCATCCTACATGAAGGATCACACGCAAACAAGTGTGCGCATTTTTCCTCATTCTATGCTTTTCATACACTATTTAGAAATGTCCCCCGCTATGCTTAATTACTTGCATTGCATAGCAATCAGCTAAAACTGAAAGGTACTAGGGTAACTTCTGACGAAGTTACTGACAAATCTGACGAAGTTACTGACAAATCTTAACCGTCTCTACACTACTGTGTAGTGTCAATGTCAGCCTACGTTTATTACTTCAGATGATTGTGTGTCTTGTACACTGTATCTAAACAACTTAGCATTACTCAGCCAGTAGAGATCATGTGTAATCTCCCTTTTTAGTTCTCTACTACATATAGCATCCGCCATGTTGGATGGGTTAACTGCCAGTTACCCTAGTACCTTCTGCACTGTGAACTTTCTGTCAGGGAATGACCCTTCTATGGCCCCCTGCATCATAAAAATGGTTCCTACACGCACCCACATGTCATTGTACCCATTTTATGGCCTCATCTTTTGGAGAGATTCCAGGGTGGCAGCTCGAGCAATATCACCATGGATGGAGCCAGGCATGGATCTTTGCCATTCCCTGCATGTTAAAAATCAGCAGCAGAAACTCCTGCAGCAGGGTGATGAATAATGTAGTAGTCAGGCAGGTAACCCTCTGCACTTGCCCGCTGGTCGGCAGCCTCATCTCCCCAGGTACCTGCTGTAATCAGAGTTTCATGGGGCATAAGGGTCACCTGCCTCAGGTTATCCCCCACTGCCTCATATATAGACTCGGGCACCAGTCTCGATAGGGGAGGTCGAGACTGGGGTGGACTGACCACTGCATTCCAAACTCTCCATGCATATCCTTATCCACAGGTCAAGGTAAATGTATGGAGACAAGAGGGCAATAAATATGTAGTTCACACCTTTGGACAATTAAATAACATCAGATACATATCTCTATAGCACCATTCAGGTGTTTGTTTTTGACACCTCTATTAAAATCAGAGACAAGCCCCTTATCATAATGCCTTAATTGGTAATTAGTGGATGTGTATTCTGCAGTCTGCCTCCCCACTTTGATCTCTGGCCTTATCTACTGCCCTTCACTCTCCAGTCAAGATATGGTCTGCACCTATAGTGGTGCTACGAGAGTGTGTCACAGTCCCAACGCGTTTACAATCCACAATACCGCTCCTTCCTAGACCAGAGTTATGACATCTGGTTGGGTGCCCTAGACTACCTCAGATACTGCTGCCCTGAACCAGCCTATGCCAAGAACAAGCCGCAGTGACTTCCTCCACCAGGCATACTGAAACAAATCTTCCTCTAATCTAGCAACTGTCTGAGAATGCTCCACCATTTCCAATTTCAAATTATTCTGAAATTTGCTCCTCATATTGGGGAATTTCCCAAATTGAATATTATGAGGAAAAACGGGTCTTTCCTCGCTAATGCATTGATTAAAAATAAAGCCTTCTGTAATAGCCTGTATAAGCGCCCCAGTGAATATAGATTTCATCAACTTCCTACCACCGACCTTATATGAGACCAGTGCTAATTTGAGTTATAGTTTCTAGTGCGTAAGCTGACACCCTCCAACACTAGAGCTTATCTGGGAGCGGCGCGTATTTGAGACCATGGCGCTTATCAGGGCCATAACCATGGCAGCACTATTTGTGACGTCACTGTGATATTACAAATGAATGTCCACATAGCGCTTGCCCAAAAAGCCAGTGGACTCATAGTAAGTTACTGATGTTGTTGATAGACGGCTTTTTGGGCCAGAAAAAATTTCTTTTTGAATGAATAGAGGTTCATTAAGGATTTTTTTTGTCTATGCAAGTATCATCTGGTATCAGGTTACTGATGTGAATTATATAAGGTTCTGAGTTTGTAGATAAGCCATAAGCTCTGAGTTCAGGACAATGCTATATACAGAGTTTTACAGTATGTTTAAGAACACTTCAATCCATCCTCAGCCTCCAGCTCTAGCTGTCTGCTCTGCAGCCTGGTGGTTGCTATGTGTGCTGCCTCCCCTCCACCACCACTTCATGCTAAAATCAATATCATTATTAAACGGCACCAACCCTATTTTCAAGTGCCTTTTTGACTTGGCGGCCCCCTTTTTCTGTGCTATGACGTAGAACGGACGTCATTGCATTTCCACGATTCTTTCCTGCACAAATTTGATTTGTACTTTTTACGGTTGACACCACGGCGATGAGAAAAGCAAGAGTATCAAGATAGAGAAACTCCTCCCCCCCCCCTCGGTTTATCAGCTACTCTTTGCTGGTTTTGGTCTCACATGGATGGGCATTCTGATGACATTGGTAATGTTAGATTTTGCATATTGCTCTTGATTAACGGATGTATAACAGTATAGGGAGCCTAAGTCTCGCGATAAACTATGTCGTAAAAAAATTTCTGATTTGGAACTAAAATGACCAATATTTGAATTGACCTGGAGGCCCACCATATATAAAATTTTAAGGCTCAACTCCCATTCTTAAAAAAGTTATGCTAGGCCTAAAATATTCACCTATCCTTCAAGCCTGAGGGCGATAATATGCTGAGCTCAGAATCCGCCCGCACGTGACGTGACTTCCCCTCCCTATTACCACTGTTTAAAGATGCTTCCAAAAATCCAGGCGACTTCTTATGCCATAAAGTTTAAACTGGTCTGGACGAAAAATCTAGCCAAAGTGGCTGATGAAGCTGAGGCATGTCAACTGGGAAGGAAAAAGTTTGTAAACACTTGCAGCTCCTGGCTCCTCAGAATGCAGCCTAAATTGGCACATAAAATAATACTTTATACAATTCCGGGATACAGAGCAAGCAAAAATCTCACGAGATGGGTCGCAAGATAGCCATGACCATCTGGTCAGTTGATCCAAAGATTGGTGAGACTGAAAACAGATGGTCCCTGCTGCCTGCAGAAAATTGGAAGATTTAGAGACTTTGGATTTCCTGTGGCAGGATGGGCAAGAACATTGGCTTGCAATTTCTCCTCTGATACTAATCAAAGTAATACTTTGAGCAGGTGTATATATGAATTGATGTGGTAGGTTAGTTGATACATGAATGTCGCGTTGGCATATCATTTGCAAGGGCTGCATTCATGCATCAAACGCTAAAGGGCATAGCATTATGCAGCCTTAACGGATTAATTCCTTTCCCCTACCATCCCTCTCCTTATTTATCACGTCCAACCACCCCCATCCCAATCAACTCCTGGCTTTGCTCCTTCAGCACAGCTTCCCCAGATTCATTGCCTCCCTCCACACACACACCTCTTCACCACTACGCTCCGGCAGCAATTCCAATGTACCATCCCCAGCAGCAGCGTCAGTGAACTTTTGAGGTACCCACTACTCAAACTGGCAGTGGTACTAGGTTGGGGCCGATCCATTAAGTATGTCACACAAATGTTGGCCATTTTCAACCCCCAACCCGCTGTCACACTTTTTGCCATGCCTTCAACATTGTGTGCCACACTTTGACCATCACCCCTCACCCCCTACGGCGTGACATAGTTTATGGATCATCCCTTGAGTGAGATATGGGGCTAACTTTCTTTTCAGAATATTTTCTGTGGAATTGATGTACATGTAATGCTTTTTCTCTTTTGAACATAATGGCAGTCTTACTTGGTCTCCTGCACTTTTGAGATTGGTACCAGCAATAGTTCTGCACTATCAGTAGGACCTTCAACCACTTTTAGGAAGGAGCCAGGGCTGGACCGCAAAGGCAGCAACAGCAGCAGCAGCAGCAGCAGGGGCAACATCACCACCACCACCATCATCCCTCACAATATTGAACACCCCCATCCCCCACTCATCAGTAGCCTGGACCACCACAAGGCAGTCACTCAGCAACAGGTTGTAATGGTGGAGGTGGTGGTGCAGTCAATGTCACTGTGACTGACAGTATGACGCATGACTCAGCAGTTTGCTACCTTAAAGTCTTGCATATAAGCTGCACTTTGGGAATTGCGAGGTTTCTTGTTTATGTGTATGCGCAGTCATGACAGTTCTGATCTTGGAATCTTTCGTGAGATTAACTAGGTACCATATTTGACAGTAGTATGACATGCCAGGAACAACTCTGGTGCGAGATCAGAGCCGAAAGTCACTTACTTCAGCGAGCACATGGTGAGCACGGGAACCAGTCCACTCCTGAGTAAGAGCTATCAGCCACAACCTGGTTCTGGGAAATAAAAGCTGCACTAATTTCTGGAAGTGTTTGGTACTGCCTCATACTGATACATTGTTTCACTGATGATTTGCTTTGTGCATATAGCCTTGGCTTTATACACGAGAATTTCCGGCCTTTATGATTCAGCATCCGGCCGAACATCCTTATTTTCTTTACCTGAACATCTCCCCAATTATGGTTCAGGTGGTGCAGGGTGGAGCAGGGCTGATGGTGATCGCAGTTTTGTCACTTATCCTATGTCCGGCACTACTGTTGCAGGACTGAAGACCGTGATGCAGGCATAAGTGTTACCCTTACTTGAATAGTCACTTTAATCTTGAACCAGAATTCTGTGTGGATACAGGCTCTGCCACTCTATAGGTGCATCAAAACCAATAACTGCGGGATGAGAGCCGGCATCATAGCCTCATGGGACTGATTTTTTTTTCTAACTGAAATTACTTTATTCCAACATGTATGAAAGTTGCAGAGATGTAATTGTTGCTAGTTGGGATGGAACCACTTTAACCATACGTTCTTGCATATACTATAGTATGTATATGGGTGACACTGAACAGGTTTTGTACGTGTATATCCCTAAGCCACAATGGCGTATCTAAGAAGGACACAGCCCATGAGCCATAGGCTGATGCTGCTCTATGTATTTGTGTACACATCATTGTTGGGTTAAGTAGTACAGAGCAAAGGTTATTTGTTGATGGTAACATGATGTCATGTAAACGTGTGTAAAGAGTGACAGGAAATGAGTAACAGGGTTAGGTTCCATTCTAGGATAACTTTTGTGTCTCTTTCTAATTCAGATGTATGAACAGAGTAGCTAGAACAGAGACCCTCTAATGCAGCAAATCTGGCCAGTTGGTTATTCTTCGTTCAGAAACGTAATTTTGTATAGACAACCAGGCAGTTTTTTTTTAGATTTCAATGAGCCATACATTTACTTGATATAAAAGCTTTCTATTTTTCCAAACAACCCTCCTTACCACTTGAATAAGGAAAATGTATGTCATGCAAATTTTTTCAGAAATCAGGAAATCCTGATGATAAAATCCTTTAAGACATACATCTCTTTAGACACGCCTTTTCCCTTGTGATTTGGACAGAGTCCACATCTTATTTGTTGATGCCTGGCTAAAAATACTGATTTGATAATATTTTCCTATCTTTTAAACTAGATTTATTTGTGATTTAGCCCCCCCCCCCTTTTTTTTTTCTTTCTCCAATTCATGTTGAATCCTCTTAATACAACTTACCACTTGTTATGAGTTCCTGCAGCCGTTTACTGAAGTTGTGTAGTTGTTGGTGGAACTCCGGATCGTAAAAATCCCCCTCACAGGTGAGGACTGTTTCTATATAGTCCTCTTGTGGACCCATCCTGGGTACAGGCCTGCAATAAGACAAACACACTAGTCAGTTATTGTTATCTTAATTGAAAACGTGGTCAAGTACAAAACTACCGACAGAATAAGATGAGAAAAGATCTCAATTCAGAATTGCTGGACCCCAAAACTCAAATCTATGTGTCCTGAAAGAGGTCACCAGCCGTGACAAAATTGGATCCGGCGTGTTACAGCGTCATAAATTTAGGGCACCCCGGTATTTCAACCCATTTACCATGAAATAAAGTGAATCAGTTTAACACCAGCTTGATCTTTATTCCTCTCCTCCATAAGGGAACCTTCTGCTATGACATGTGCCCCAATGAAATTGGAAACTGAAAACTCAACATCTACTCCTCTTGCAAAGAATTTGTCTATAATAGTATTGTCAGAGGCCTGTAAGAGGTTTAAGACTGCACGACCCAAATCAACAAGCACTATCATTTCAGCTAGCATCTTTCAATATGTGTTGGAAACCATTCATTGTCCTTTATCTAGAGTACGAAAACAGTCTAAACACGGTTTCTGAGAACCCTGGCAACCCATCATTGAATGTGACAATACCAATATGACCACAACACACACTATCATTACCGTGGTAACCATGTTTGTACCTATTCTGGGTTGCCATGTCTACCGCTTGATGTGTTTTTGTGTGTGCTTCCTCCGGCAACTTCAGTACACGTAGGTCAGGATAGAAGGATGTGGCTCCCAAGTCAAAGTAACCACTATAACTTTTCATCTACTGTGAATCCCCACGTATAAGTAGCACAATGACTTAAGAAGAATTCTATCAGTAGCATCTGAGTCCTGAAAACTGAAGATTTTCTACTCTTCAATTGGTTTCAAATAAGCCTAGAAGCCTCACCCTCTTATTCGCGGCTTATAGGCGGCAATTTATAGTACCTTCTGACCCCATACCCCACACCCTCCTAACCCAATCAACATCCATACTAGAGTTTATGGTGCACCTCAACAAAGACAGTACCGTAGTCTTTATCATGTCATACTCCCTTCCCGACACCACAACAAACTGATCGGAGTATTACACACAACAACCTTTATCAAAACATTGCCAACCCCTTAGCCTCCCTAAGGCAAACAGACTGTCCTATTTCTGGTCTAGACTGACTTAAACCACGAGTCCACGCAATTCCTGCTTTTCCAGCCTGGCTTCTTCCTAATAGTGCAAGCTTGCTTTTTGACCCCCCCCCCCCCACACACCACCACCACCACCACCAAGTACCCTTAGAATGAGAGGCCAATTCCATCCTCCATCCAGGATCCATGAGATTAGACAGCCCCTCCTTCACTGTCCTTTCACGAGGAGGCCGCTGTCTAGCTTATCATGCCCAGGACACACCACACAGGGAATATTGGTTAGACTAAACCCTAATGGTAAAATCCATAACCTATTCACAGACCCCAGCAAGTCTACTCCAGCTCCAAGGCTGCAGCACTACCAGCCCAATAGTGGTGGCAGTATGGGGGGAGGCTATCATGATCACAGATAGTGATAACCACTGTAGCACAGAGAGCCCAGGAGGAGGAGGAGGAGGTATTAGTACAGGACTTTGCCACTAGATGGCCGCTGGGTGGGTGTATTGAAGCTGCTATAATTATTGGTATCAGTCACAGACGTGGAGGGGAGGAGCCTCCAATGAAGGGCTTGTATACTACTACTGCTACTACGACTACTACTCACTACAACCATGACACAATGTGGCCACCTAGCTACAAACGTCAACATCTCAATGGATGCTATTATCAGCGCTATTATCGAGAATGGAGTGGGAGGATTCTAAGACTGGATCTCAGTGGTGTTTATGTAGTATTTATGACATGCTCTTCGTACAAATTTCACCGTGTTGTTAAGGTTATTCTTGAACTTAAACTGCCGCAGTACTTTCCACAAATATATTTTGAAGATGAATCACAATGTTCAACTTCTATCCTACCTTTATGCTGCACCCATGCAAGCTGCACCCCGACATGGAAGATTGCTCTAAACTGTACTTGGGAGCCTGATTAGGTTGCCTTTAGTCTATGAATGCAAAACCCCGATAATAAGTTGCATCTTGAGCTGAGGATGATAACTATTGATAGCAAGGGTCTGAAATGGTCTACATACCATGGTTTTACACTTGTTTTTTTTTTTGTGTGTGTTCTTTTTACCGTAATACTGGTGACATTTTTAGCTCTACACCTCTGGAATATGTATATCAAGAAACTAATTGTGACTCCATTTTTGGATTTGTTGTCCCCTATGCTGCTATAGGGGTTGTTGATAGTATTATATGACACGAACGGTATTGATGTCCGCTTGAGGATACAGGGCTAACTAAATGCTCGCCTATAACCATGCCTTACACAAGCTTTACTCAGAGACTTGGGTGTTGGTCAAACCTTTGAAAATTGTAAGGCCCTTGGACATTTTACATTTTGTATAAGTGGAGGCATTTTTCAACATATGAAACTACACTTCAGTCTTTGAGGGGCCTCTGAGCCACTGAAAATAGACGAACCTCTGAGGGTCTGACATCTGTTTACTAAAGTATCCGGTAATATAGCTGCTCAATAGATAGCTAACCACGACCTCTCCAGGGTCGCCCAAATGTAACCTACTGTATTGTTCTTTTATAAAATATTTCACTGACAGGGAAATCTGATAGGATTTTATAAAAGGTTCTACTAGAATCATTTATCTTCAAAAGAATACAGTACAGGGTTCAAAGACATCACATGGCATCCCATGATATTCAGTATCATTAAAATATATCTTTTGATTCAGTGTTGCCGAAAACATTTTTTTGACGCAGGCCAATATGGCCTGCATCCTATGCACGCTATTTCCTGCTCACGCACGCCATATTAATATCAATATCCTAAGGTACCTCTCAAAACTTCATCATAACTCAATACAAATTTTAAAAAAAAAGCTCAAATATAAACATCTGCACAAAAATGGCCCTGTCTTTAGTTCTAATGGCAGATTTGAAAAATTCTTTCACCATTAGAAAGCTGAGATCATGCCAGGCCATTCTGGCCTGCATCTGAAGGCCCTACGCCGGCCATTCAGATTCTATGCCGGCAAAAGCTGTCGTGCTGGCGTCACTTTGGCAAAACTGTAATTGCTCAAATCTTGCACCCGGGAGATGGAATATTCAAGTGGCCCTTATGTGAATAGTGACGAAGTTATTGAACAGAGATGGGAGGTATGGGTCAGGGATGAATTATGTAAATAAATAAAAACATTTTCAAACCTTAAAAAAAATCCTCCTATATTAACAATATTCTTCCGGATATAGAAAGCCAAACTCATAGGTATTCAAAGGACCAATTATTGTATCGATATAATGGTGCGCACCTTGGGCTTGGAATGCCCTATAGGCCGTGGCTTATACACAGGGTTTTCCTCACGTATAGGACGGCCCTCACGTATAGCTGAGTTCAGCTAAAGCCTATAGGACACTCCTAGGGTGAAACTTTGGTGATTTTAGTCCTGTTCTAATCCTCGCCTATAGGACGCACCCTGAGTTTGGACGAATCCTATAGGACGTAGAGGGCATAATTGTGGTTTATAAGCTGCATCTATTACGGGAGGATTTACGGTATGGTGGAAGTTAGTACATTTTATGGTTGCGCTTATTCATTAGATTATTCATGGCCCTTTTGTTTGTCCAATGACTACCTGTTTTTATCACTTGATCATAGTACAAATGATGTCTTCTCGACAGTGGGTATGACCATCAATGACACTATGATCCTCACAGCGCTGTTCTACTGCTGTGACCGTGACCTTCGTGCCTTCATCATGTGGGACATTCAAAACGATGTTGCCACCATGGCAGAGGCAGATCTTCTGAATGCCATCAGGAGACTCGCCGTCAAAGATGAGAGCATTCTGGTCTATCATATCCGTCTCAGCAAGATGACCCAGTCCCAGGGTACAGGCATTCAGATATTCCTAGCCAACCTCAGAGCTCAGGCAGCCCTTTGCCATTACTCGGCTGGGTGGAAGCAACCGGGATACGACCACACATTCAACTTCAGTGAGGAAATTATTAGAGATAACCTCATTAGGGGCATCGCTGATCCAGAAATTCTATCTGACCTGCTTGGCGACCCGAAAACTGACAGAACATTGGAGGAGACTGTTTCATTCATTGCCCAGAAGGAACAAGGGAAACTAACCAGGTGTGCAGTGGGGGATTCTGCAGGTGCCATGTACCACAATGCTAAGCCCGCCAGTCAAGGAGGTGTGTCAAAGTGTTGGGCACGTGGTAGCCCAGCCCATGCATTCAGAAATGATCGCAGAGTCAGGGCCCAGAGCTGTGAAACATGGACCTTTACCTGTGGCAAATGCTTCATCAAGAGCCATTTCACCAATTGCTGCAGCAAGTGCATATCCTGTGGTGCATAGGGCCATCGGGACAAATCATCCAGAGTCTGCCCCGAAGGTTGGGGCAGGAAGGACATCCAGAAGGAGGCCATTTCTACAGAATCCGTGACAAACTCAGTCCATGATAGGGCCTCCTATGCCTATGATCAGTTGTGCTCTGCCTCATCTGGCGTGCCGGACTTCCCAAGTGGTGCTGGCCACCGCAAGTCTGCCTGTAGTTGTGCCCCACCAATCAATCACTATGTGTTTGATGGATGATGGATAGCCCGGCCATCCAAACCTCACCCGATGCTCTTGGTGTTATGGGTGTCATGAAGTCTGACCTCATCCCAGTAAAACTCACCATGCATGGTGCCATGAAAGAGGACCTTGGGGTCATTGGTGCTGTCGGACCTTGGGGTCATTGGTGCTGTCGTTGTGCACATTGCCACACAAGAGCAAGGCGGGGCCATCCATTCTACTCGGCTAATTTGTTATGTGTCTGACAAAATGGTGAAAGTCTTCTTCTGCAGGGAGGCCCTGATTGCTCTGGGCATCATTCATCCTGACTTCCCGGCAACGGCTGCTCTCTCTACATTGGCCTCTATGGGGGACTCTGATTACCTGGACTGCTCATGCCCAAGACGCCAAGAACAGCCACCACCCCTACCCACCTGCTTGCCATTGGGCCTATCACCAGCTGAGGACAACGTGGGGGCTCTAAAAGACTGGCTCCTTGACTACTACAGCACCACCACGTTCAATGTGTGTGAGCATCAGCCACTACCCCTCATGCATTGTGTACCTCTCCAGCCACATGTTGATCCCAATGCTACACCAGTGGCTGTACACAAGCCCGCTCTTGTTCCCATCTACAAAGTATTTGCTGATCTGGAACGAGATGTACGCATAGATGTACTTGAACAGGTCAGTCCCAACACCCCCCACCACATGGTGCTCCAGGATGGTGGTCACAGGCAAAGCCGATGGCTCCCCAAGGAGGACAGTTGACTTGCAGCCACAGAACCGGCACTCTGCCTGCCAAATCCATCATGTCCCCACACCTTTCCACCTGGCTGACCGTGTCCCACAGGGTATGAGGAAGACCATCACAGATGCTTGGAATGGTTATCACTCAGTACCCATTCGTGATGAAGACCGTCACATTAATACATTAATCACACAATAGGGGCGCTACAGGTACAAGGTGGCCCTGCAGGGATTCCTGCCGAGTGGAGATGCCTACAACCAACAGCTTGATGCCATCATCGCTGACTTCCTGAACAAGGTAAAATGTGTGGATGACACATGCATGTGGGCGGAATCCATTGAAGCACTTTCTTCAAGGCCTGCGAATGGTTGGATCTCTGTGCTCGCAATGGCATCAGCCTGAACCATAAGAAATTCCAGTTTGCCCAAGAAACTGTTGACTTTGCGGGCCTCACCATCACTTTGACCAATATATGTGTCAGCGGGAAGTTCCTAGATGCCATCAGGAACTTCCCCGCCCCAGCTAACATCACTGGAGCACGAGCATGGGTTGGTTTGATCAACCAAGGAGCCTATGCATTTGCCATGATCCGCCAGATGAAGCCTTTTTGCACCCTGTTCAAACCCTCCACTGTGTTCCAGTGGACAAGAGAATTGGACCAGGTATTCCAGCAGTCCGAAGACATTATAATCGCAAGATATCACATGCCTGGCCACAGACTGGTCGGTTAATGGCATTGGATTATTTTTGATGCAGAAATACTGCCAATGCTTCACCCGCACCCCTGCATGCTGCCATGATGGCTGGAAGTTGTGTCTTGTTGGCAGTCGGTGCATGCACCCCGCCGAGAGCAGGTATGCCCCTATTGAGGGGGAGGCTTTGGTAGTGGCATATGCACTCCATCAGACATGCTATTATGTCCTGGGCTGCAAGGATCTTATTGTTGCCACACACAAGCGACTACTACTACCATAATCTCCCGTGTATAAGGCACACCTAGAGTTTTGGAAAAAATGAAAAATTCATAACTTCGGTTCTACTGAATGAATTTTCAAAATTCAAAAACCTATGTGTAGCTTAGGCCACATCGAACCCTCCCGGGCCCCCTTATGTCCTATTTTGACCAAGGTGACATGTAAGATATCAAAAGAAAGGTCTTGAGGTCCCCCTTGTGGATCCAATGAGGACTAAAACCCCTGTATAAGACACACCTTATACGCGGGAGATTACTGTAATACTCAATGACAGATCCCTCACAGACATCAGTAATCGGCGGCTTCTGAATCCAAAGGTGAAAACCTTGGCCTACAGGTAAACGGTGGTTCATGTGCCTGGCAAAAAGAATCAGGGGCCCGATACTGCCTCTAGACATCCTGTCGGCCAGCTTGACCGCCTCTACCTGCCCGGTGAACCACCCGAATCAGATGTCATTGTCCACATCTCACCAACGTCCCGCCATGAGACAATACTCAACCTGTGCTCTGAGGGCACGGATACATCACACGCTGATGATGTGTCTGTTGTGGCTGCTGCCACATCTGCCCTAAAGGCTGTCCACCCTGTGGTCACATGGGACATGGTACATCAGGCCACAGCATCTGACCCTACTTTTGTTAAATTTATCAGCCAACTAGAAAACTGGGTTTCCCTCAGACTCATGTGACCTTTCTTATGACTTACGCCCATTCCACCATGTTGACCACATGTGTGTGGTTGATGGTGTGGTGCTCATGGGCCAACGTATTGTCATTCCACCCACACTCTGCCCAACTATCTTGAATGCCCTTCATGCTGCTTACCAGGGTGTCAGTGCCATGCTATTGGCTAGATATCACTATGGACATTGCAAGTATCAGGGATCAGTGCTCTCATTGCCACCGTAGAGCCAAGTCCAACCCCATGCAACCGCCAGCGGAGATCCCTTACCCGGTATACCCGTTCCAGATGGTGTGTGCTGACTACTTTACTTTCAAAGGAACAGACTATGTTGTGGTTGTGGATAGGTACTGTAACTGGCCCATGGTGTTTAGGTCAGAGTCTGGTGCAGATGGTCTGGTCAGACGAGATAAAAAGTAGATACTGTAATCTCCCGCGTATAAGGCGCATCCTGCGTATAAGGCGCACCCAGAGTTTCAGAATATGGTCAAAAAAATCATAACTTTTGTTCTAATGAATGGATTTTCAAAATTCAAAAAGCTATGTGCGCCTTATACGCGGGAGATTACGGTAAAAAGTAATTTTAGAGCCCAAATCAACATGAAACTGGTGAAATTCTTTTATGAAATATGGAATCCAGATTATCTCCAGCTGATCTTTGACGGTAGAAGTATTCTCACTATGGTCTAATACTACTGGGTATATCGTACCACTCGTTGACATTTGCAAACTTTAAACTGTAAAGACACCTCCAAGGTATAGTCCCTTCTCGTCTTGTCTAAACTGTTTGTATTTGTGTTGTAGGTGTATTTGTATGTGTTGATAAGAATCGTTGGAACTTTGTCCTAAACTGACTGTTAACCTTTAAAGCACTAAATTGGTTACAATGAACCACTTGTAAAAATGTTATATGATTGCTACCGCCATTATAAGGTACTGGGTGTAACATCTTGCAGACAGAGACTTTATAAACATAATGTATGGGTACTGAGGAGTAGAAGCTTACACTGCTCCCCAGGGTGAACATGTGAGGAGATCACCGAAAGGATGACTCCATACATTTTCCTGGACAATAAAAACCTTTTGAAACTTGAACTTGACTTGAGACATTTGTCACATTTGGCATAGCTGAAGAGCTGACCTCAGATGGGGGCCCTCAGTTTAAGTCCTGGAAGACATAGGCCTTCCTTCAAGAATGGGGCGTCAGACACCGCCTCACATCAGTTGCCAACCCACATGCTAACTGTCGGGCTGAGCTAGCAGTGAAAACGGTCAAACGTATGCTGATGGATAACACAGGCCCTACCGGAAAGTCAAGATGTTGATAAATTCCAGCGTGCTATGTTGATATACAGGAACTCTGTTGACCCCGAGACAAAGGCCTCGCCAGCACTGATTCTATTTGGTTGACCCATATGTGATGCCATTCCTATCCTGAAGGCCGGTATACCCCTCATGAGACATGGACAGAGCTGATGTCTCACTGTGAGAAGGCCCTTGCACAGCGCCACTCCAGAGAACGTGAGAATTGGATTGCCCATACCAGTTGCCTGAGCTCAAAGTAGGTGATCATGTTTATATATAGAACTTGCTGGGTGACCATCCTAAACGCTGGGAGCGTACAGGTGTAGTGATTGAGGTTCGCCAGTTCCATCTGTATGCCGTCCGCGTGGATGGCTCAGGGCGGGTGACCCTACGCAACCGTCAGCATCTTTGCAAGTTCACCCCTTTTCACACACCCACCAGCTCACGTCCCTTGTTAGCTCACGGCCCAACGGTGTCTGCGCCAACTATGCCTACTGACTCCGCCTTTGCCTTAGATAAGATGACATCATTTTGTAAACTACAAGTTTCGTAAACTACAAGCTAAGAGTTTCTGATAGTCCTTCTGGATAGCTGGTTTGACTATCTCTCAGGCTGGTCATTGTAGCTGCCAGCAAAGTGTAGCCATTTTTCAGGTTCGCGGATAGTTTATCCAGTTCCGGATCTGCCCTGCCCTTGTCAAAACTAAGAGTTGCCAGTGGTGTGAAAGCGACCATTGCAGTTAAGATGAAACCTTGAAGTTTCTTGACATTCTTTTCCAAGATAACAATATCTTGTCTGTCTTGAATGACCTCCTTAATCTCATCCTCTAACTCGGGGACAATCATCGTGTCAACATTTACAGGCTGTGGATAGTCAATGAACAACTTGTCTCACTGTTCCTTTGGCATTCTTTCGGTGAAAGCACAATCCACAAGGTCGGCCACTCGCTTGTGGGGCTTAAATTCTCTTTTTGGCCGTTTGCCCTTCTCTCTGGGTCCTGACCATATGAGTGAGACTTCCATCTCCTAACGGAGCCTCTTTTTCCGTCTTTCTTGGTCGTCATCCGATTAGTCAGATACCTCATCAACCTTCTTCCTCTTAACCGGGTGAGTTTCATCCTCCTCCTCCTCTTCTTCATCTGCTGGAGGATAGTGTCCAGGATAACCATAACCATAGGCCCCATAGGGGTTCAAGTTTATCGGTGGAGGAGGTGGCGGGTAGCCCTGGTTCTAGCCCATCACATGATTTGGCTGTTGAAAACCATACGGCTGTGGCGGTAGCTGACCATAAGGCCCTAAAGTAGGTGGGGGTTGCTGCCCGTAAGACCCCATGGGTTGGCGTGGTTGTCCGTAGAATCCCGTGGGCTGCGAAGGCTGTTGTTGCCTGTAGGGCCCCGTAGGCTGCGGTGATTGTTGTTGTCCGTACGGCCCTGCAGGCTGCGGTGGTTGTTGTTGTCCGTAGGACCCCAATTGTTGAGGAGTTTGCTGTCTAAACGATCCTCCGGCTTGCTGGGACTGGAACTGTCCCTGTAGCCCCGTGAAATGTATCCAAGGCTGGGCACCTGTAGAAGGCACTACCAGTGTTTGTCCCGCAGTAGTTGTTGCGGTCGTAGTGACCATATGAGTAGTGATCGTAGTCGCCGCAGGCGTAGATGTAACTGACGCCGTAGTCACCATTTTCATGAGAATCTGGATCAAACCCAGGTTATTCATTTTAGCAAAGAGAAGAATTCCCAATGCAACAAGTAACTGTGTGTACCCTCTGACCTACTCTGGGAGTAGACCTAGGATGTATAACTGTCACCAACCAAAAGCGTACAGCACCTCCACAAGGGCCTGAGATTGAAACAATGCCAGTTTGAACCTGTCGTCTTCCAAGCCCCCTAAAGGCCGAGCTCTACAGGCAATAACAAAAAACGTAAAACAGCCTAAATGGACTGTGTGTACCCTCTAAACTACTCTGAGAGTAGGCCTAGGCGGTAGGACTGTCGCCAACCAATGGGCGAACAGCACACCAACAAGGGCCTGAGATTGAACAATCCCAGTTTGAACCTGTCGTCTTCCAAGCCCCTAGAGGCTGAGCGCTACAGGCATAACAATAATAACAACAAGGTCCTGAGACTGAACAATCCCAGCTTGAACCTGTCGTCTTTGAATAACCAGAAAATCAACAATTCACTGTAGCGAGCGATAAACAACTACCCTGAAACATACCCGCAAACAATACGAGAGTAGGACAAAAAGGTAGCTCTGCGCCCACCAATTAGAAGACAGGTTAGAACCTTGGCGTCAGCCAATGGGAGCGCAGGAGACAAGCTTGTCTCAGATTGTACACCACAATCGAGCCCCAGCTTGAACAAAATTGACTCTATCGAAGCCGAGAAACGGCCGGGCGAGACAGAAACCCATCCAAAAGGGACAGTAAAGATAAGATAACGATTGAATTCGTCTCCAAATCGTAGCAAGCCGTACGATTGAGCCATAATCCAGTCCAAACACGAAACTTTTCACGATTGCCAGAAATCCAAAATAGCGCCCAGGAGGTCGGCCGGTAGGACCGCGTGAAAGTGCAAAATAAGACAAAAATAACCTGTCTCAGCAAGAAAAAAACATGCGAGCCCTGGCTATAAACTAAGTACACAAAGTGTGTACAAAAAAATACACCTGAAATAAGCTTTTAAATGCACTTACAGACGATTTAGATTGGCTCTAAAAGACTGATTAATGGATGCCGTCAGCTAAAACTAGACCATCTGACTATGCATGCTCGGCCCGGCCTCCTTCTCGTAGAATAACCTCGACACCACTAGAAGTGTTGTCTGAGGTAAAAGCTGCAATCGCATTTAAGCGCACCCAGACTTTTGTATAAGCCATAAGCAGGGATATTGCCAGCATTTTGTACCAATGAGCCAATGGCACACTTCTGGAGAGATTAATGCGCCATTCAGAGACATAATGGGCCATGAAGTAGGGATAGTGTACAGACCACATCATGAGCGTTTTAAAGGGTGGCCCCAACTCACTGTAATTATACCTCAAAATTGGACTTCCCTGATAATTATTATAGTGGTTACACTAAACAAATGGAACCTTAGAAATGTAACTTTGATATTGGTAAGAGAAGAAAATTGCAATCTGAGTATTTTCTGAGCACCTATGTTGTTTCAGTTTCCAGGCTGCTTGTCTGCCATTAGTTTATAGTTTGTCAGGGCCATGACTACACATCCTGGTAAATAAAAAATTCACCCCCCCCCCCTGGGGCTTTTGACAATGTAGAACAGAATACTGTACTTAAAGCTATCTGAAGTGGGTTAATCATTTGAATTTTGCACTCTGCTGTGGGTCCAATCCTACCTATCCTCTGTGTAATCTGTATTACCCATCCTCTGAATAATGTGTGTTGCTAAAATATCTTCAATATCTTTGTGTACTGTATAATGTATTATTTGCATAGGAAACAAAAGATTCAATCGCCAGGTAGCAGACAAAGTATATATAGCAGTAGCTCAGGCTAATACCACCTATATCCTATTATATGTATGTTTGTCCTGTTATGTCCTGTTTATAGTTTATAGTTAAGGATTTTTAATTGTAAACCTTTTTGTATTGCATATATGAGGTTTAAAGTAGTATGAGCGCATACTAGATTGCCAAGGTAAATGTGAGACTCTTTTCCTCATAGGAGTCTCCCAAGCGTGTGATGCAGGGAGATCTCTGGGATGGCGACTCTGTAAGCATTCTTGGTAATAAAGATATCTGAAACTTGAAACTTGAATACTAACGAACGTACAAGATAGGTTAGTGTTACCGTAAATTCTCTCGTAACTTAGCAGGGATATGATTTCTCCTACATCTGTAAAATTTAATGTATCATGGCCACCCAATGGTTTGTTATACCCTTAGAGGGTCGCCACAATGTGCCAATGTTGTGCTGGTGACTTAACCTTGGAATGGCCATACAGTGGATATATTTTTTCCAAATTTTGTTGAATAGCGACTATGAGAAATGGGCCCTGATTCATTGGTTTGTTTGTTTGTTTGTTTAGTTTTACGTCCGGGGGCCATCGAGGAACTCAGACATTCAAGAGTTTTAAACTATTCAATAGTAATGGTAGGCTGCAGGCCTACCTCGGGTTTGCGCATATGAGTGGGTGGGTGTGTGTGCGCACGTGCATATATTTATGAGTCTGCTTGTAGCAGTGGGACACGGCTCGTAGCGGTGAAATACCACTCGTGGCTCAAGGCCCCTCTTTATCGTGCTTTTTGTTTGTTTGTTTGTTTGTTTGTTTGTTTAGTTTTACGTCCGGGGGCCATCGAGGAACTCAGACATTCAAGAATTTTAAACTATTCAATAGTAATGGTAGGCTGCAGGCCTACCTCGGGTTTGCGCATATGAGTGGGTGGGTGTGTGTGCGCGCGTGCATATATTTATGAGTCTGCTTGTAGCAGTGGGACACGGCTCGTAGCGGTGAAATACCACTCGTGGCTCAAGGCCCCTCTTTATCGTGCTGCCTCACGCAGATAACATGTCGCAAACTGTAGACACATCACCCGGTCGGTCACATTATCCTGACACCGACGGACCAGCCATTTTTCGATTTTTTTTTTTTTTTTTTTTTTTTATTAAATTATATGTATGTATGATCTATATGTACTTATATAAGTTTGATTCTTTGAGGAAGTTCAGGAGTTCTTTTGTTTCTATTGTGTTGAAGACAGCTTTCAGTGTTGTTGCATTTTTAAGATATTTTCTTCTGTTGCTTGCAGTCCTTCGACAGTGGAGCAAGATATGCTTAACTGTGAGTTCAGTCTTGCATTCTTGGCACATTGGTTGGGCTTCACGTTTCAGATGGTGTTCGTATGTAAGCCTTGTGTGGCCAATTCGTAGACGTGTTAGTTTCACTTCGTCTGATCTGGATAGTTTTCTTTTTTCACCCTTTCCTTTCAGTTGAGGCTGAATGGAGTGTAGCTTGTTCTCATGCTGCTTCTTCCAGTCAGCTTGCCATTTCAGTTTCACATATTTCTTGATGGTTGATGTCAGGTCCGTGTGTGGGATTGGCACTTCTCGAGGTGTCAGTTTCAGTGCTGACTTTGCTGCTTCATCTGCTGCCTCGTTTCCGTCTATGCCAATATGGCTCGGCAGCCAGCAGAAAACCACATCTTTCTTTGCTTTCTCAAGGTTGTTGGTTTTGTCCCTGATATCTTGTATCAAAGGATTGTTTGGTTCATATTGGTTCATTGCTTCAAGGCATGACTTGATTGCATTACACTCTGACTCCTATGATACACTGTCACTATTTGTTAATGATCTTAATTTATGACAGCAATCATGCAGTATACATCAGCACTTAGTCAGTAATTGTCAAATACATGTATCAGCAAAATGTCATCAAGGACAGGCACACTGTGTGGGCGCGACCTAAAATCTTTAGTACTTATGAGTTAACTAATCTCTAGTTTACTACATTGTCAACATTATTAGCTTTAATTTGATACCAAATATGCCCATGTTTGTCAATTTTTACCATGATTTTTGACTAAAAATATGTAAAAAAAAAAAAAAAAAGAATTATTCAAAACACAATTTTATGATGCGCACGGTGACGAGAAACCAGTTTTTTTTTTGAGTGGCCTTAGCATGAGTGCTACGATTGTGACATTTAATCATTGGACATTTTGTTCAATAACTCTGGTTCTAATAGTAATTTTTATGAAATTCTTTCAGTTTTTGAAAGCCATAACAGGGGGAAGATGGGTACAATAGGGTCAATTTAATGCGCCATTTTAGATATAAATGCACTTATGGCGCAGGGCGCGGCCCTGGCAATATCCCTGCATAAGCTGCATATGGGGCTTGAAATATGCAGGTTTACTACTGTTCTAAAGTGGAAAATACTCGGCTGTAAACTGCACCCCTTATTTTGAGTGATTCTATAAGCCCTGGTAGGCTTATGGTTCGTGTATAAGCCTTCGCTTATAAGCAATAAGTTACGGTAATAGCGGTGGTTTATTTCCTGCCTAATAAATGTGTAAAAGCTGATCAAAGTTGAGAGCGGTACGTGATGGCACCAAATTTGTGACAGCAAAAGTTGAGTGTCTGTGCTTTGACCCCAAAAGTTGTGACAGTAACCAGGTTACCTGTTTAAGGTAAATATTAGAGGCTGACTGGTTGAAGGATGTAATGGGGTCGCGGTCACTACAAACTAAACACATAGGTAGATTAACCTACATACGTCCACTTCATAACCCTGAGGCTGAGACGTAGATGAACCCCAGGAAAAATGATAACATTGGATTTGCTACTGAATTAACATTACCACCTAGTTGATTCAATGTTCCAGTGTTGCCAAAATGACGCCAGCACCCCAGCTTTTGCCGACGTAGAGTGTGAATGGCCGGAGTAGGGCCTTCAGACGCAGGCTGGAATGGCCTGGCATGATCTCAGCTTTCTAATGGTGAAAGAATTTTTCACATCAGACCATTAGAACCAAAGACAGGGCCATTTTTGTGTAGATGTTTATATTTGAGTATTTTTCAATTTTTATTAAGTTATGATGAAGTTATGAGATATCAATATGCCCCGCGTGAGCAGGAAATGGCCTGCGTAGGATGCCAAGATGCAGGCCACATTGGCCTGCGTTGATAAAAAGTTTTCGACAACACTGATGTTTATCAAAGACTTAGCAATGTTGATTCAGGGGTAGATCAATTTTTTCATGGCAAATATGAGGGATTATTGAGGGGTGGACGTCTCAAGGTATGTGGACGTCTAACAGGTTAACCTACCCTAAGGCAGCCCCCCCCCCAAAAAAAAAAAAAAAGCTTGAATGATGTGGACCCAGAGAATTGCTCATCATTGAATTTCTTTAAACTTCCAAACTTGCTGCGAGTTTGCCTCCTCACTGCTGACAGGGTAAGGTGATATTAACTATACAAAACATATCCGTCAACTATGGCTATGAATTATCTATCTAAATATTACAAAATGCTAACTAGGTATATCATTTTACAAAGGTCTCGCTGTATAATGTATGTACTTTAATGCCAGTAGTAGTGCCTTGGTAGTCTGCAGCAGGTACAATATATATAAACATGTAGCTACCCAATGCTGAAGTCAGGAGGTCAAATCTCTTCAACTCTCAACGTCAACACTCAAGCATGAAAGACAGTATGTACCGTAAATTCTTTTGTATAACGAGAACCAGATACTTATTGCAGCTTATTTGAGGTTCCCAAAGTCAGGGTGCGGCTTATAAGAGGGGTTTAATACAATAGAACAGTACTAAACAGTCCCAGATGCAGCTTACAGTCTCCTCTTAACTCATGGCACGGCTTATACCAGAATACTGCGAGGGAATTTACGGTACTAGCAGGTGGATCAATGCAAGATAGCAGTGCCATGCGGCGATGATGCCTGCAAGAAGATGTAGTATCTTGGAAGTACTGTAAACTCCCGCGTATAAGACGTGTCCTCTACGCCAAACAAATCCCTACTGCGTCTTATAGGATTTCCTCAAGTTTGGGGTGCGTCTTATAGGAGGGGTAATTTTACTATAGAACAGTACTGGATTTACAAAATTGAACCCTAAGAGGTACGTCTTATATGCGAAATAACCATTGACAAGTTAGGGGTGCGTCTTATACGCGCAACGCGTCTTCTACGCGGGAGAATACAGTAGTCAAAACCATGAACCATGTGGCCAAACAGGGTGCAAAATGTGGCATTTCTGATGTGTCAGTCTGAGTCTCAACTTGATCTAAACCCTATTTGATATTCAGAACCAGGCCACCCTTAAAAATATGTCCGTTTCCTGTCTAGAGGGTGGGATTTTTCAGACTCATGAGGGAGGGAGGAAAATTTTTTTTTTAGGAAAATATTTTTATTTGTTATGAACTTCGAAAGGGGGAAGGCATGAATTTGTCATTACATTTTAAGATTTTGTGATTGGAAACCTAGTTTCTTGTGCTGAAGGCGAAAAAAATAAATCTTTTTTTCAGAACTCAGGAAAAAAAATTTCCATTCTCACAAAATATTTCACCAGGCCTCTGGACAGGAAACGAACTTATTTTTAAGGGTGGCCTCATCATGTAATTAAGCTTAATAACACTTGAAAGTGGAAAAACTCTGCCCAAAAAGGGCGAATTTAACCCTCAAATTCTAGAATATATTTTGGCCACATCGTGCATTGACCACACTCTCTATTGTGTACATTAATGCAAAATAAACCATGAAACAAAATTTGAGACAACAAGCCCAGGGCACTGACCCCATTCACAGAAGTTGGATGGGAAAAGATTATCATTTTTGCTTTCATTCATATTTGCCTTAACCGGTGTTTGGCCATTATCCAAGATTGCCACATCGTCTATTTTTAGCCACACCGTCCATTGCTGGATATTGCTAGTATTTTTTGAATGGGCCATTGACGCCATAGTAGCAAGAAATTATGCGCTATTTCTCAGTTTCATGGGGCATTTTCTACATTTAATTCAAAATTTAACATTTCAGTGTCCCAGGTCTTCTAAATACCTAGATTAGGATTTACTGATCCTTTTCCTAGTGGCCACAGCTTTCCGATTGAATATAACTCTCACAGGTGGAGTCTATGAGCGCTAACATGACAATTTCAATGCGCCATTTGATATTTAAATGCGTGATATTGTATTTTTGGAATAGGTAGCATATAATAGCACTCGTTAGGCAAAAAACGGAAAAAAAGTTGTGTGTTTCAGGTAACATGCTGAAAAAATGAATCTGGCTGATTCAAAATTGACCAACAATCTCTTAGTAATTTTCAGGGATGTTTTATGGAAATAAGCAGGTTGACAATATCTGGTATGTTTGGTTTACTTGAAACTTAGGCCAAAAGAAAGTCGTGTGTTTCAGGCTACTGGTAACATGCTGAAAAAAAGATTTAATGTGTGATATATATCACATATGGCCCAGGGTCTACTACCCCCCCCCCAATATAAAAATTGGGCGTTGTGCATTGAAGCACAGAAGGCTCAGGGTAGGTACCATAAAACCCTTTATCAACCATGTAGGGTCACAGGAATCAGCACTTGCGAAATATTGACTAATTACTTACAAATAGAGAATATTACCTATACATGTACTGACACCAGTCTGGCATAATCTTCTCTTACTGAACCCCTTGGACCGCTGGCCCCCTGGTGTGCTGGCCCCCGGACACCTGGCCCCTGGACACCTGACCCCCTGGACACTTGACCCCCAGACACTTGGCCCCCTGGAGACCTAGCTCCTGGACACCTGGCCCCCTGGACACCTAGCCCCCACAGAAAACTTTATCCTTAGCATGCTTAGTTTATCGCTCAGTCCCCAATGTGTTATGTGTATAGCTTGGACACTGTAAACATTACCTGCTGAAAAAAAGTGTCTCACTTGGTGATTACCCATAGGACTCCATGTGCTAATTTCATCGCCAAAATCTATCTGACCCATAGACCCAATGGTTAAAGAACTTGTAGTCAGTATAGCTCCCAAAAACATGACGTAAGTACAGCGGCTTTTTTCGTAGAGAAAGACATCACTCACCATAAGGCCACACCAAATAAAAAAATTGGTCTATGGATTTTCATTTTGAGAATATGGTGCGGGAGGGCGAAATTTTTATCTTTATTTTCTAGAAATTAATTATTGTCTATGGATTCTGAACATCATAAATATGGAGATTGCGATTTTTTTGATTTTTTTTTTTTTTTGCCATTGCATATTTATGCCTATCCAATGAGGGGTCTGCCATTCCTGTACCTTCAATATAAATCATATATTTATTGTTTGATCAAAAAAAAAATTAAAAAAAATGAAAATCCCTGCAAATGAGGCGGGCGGGATCCATAGACATGTTATTTTTCAAATAAAAATAAAATTTTAATTTCTGAAAAACAGGGGCGGGAAATCCATAGACCAATCTTTTAATTTGGTGTGGCCTAAAGGACAAAATGTTGTCTGATAGATGAGATTTGAAACTTTCCTTTGGCTTTTGAAAAATGTGTAAACTAACAATATATCACTGAATGATTACACCCTAAAGTTGGTGTTTACAAATTTGTGGATCTGACTGAGAACCCGGCTCCAATAGCCCAGGGGATACCCTTGGCCAATTAGATAAGGAGGGTCAGATTTTTTTTCATTTTGTAAAATTTTCTTAACTGCTTCAAAGACTCACGATGAGTAGCAGTGACTCAAGTGCGAGTCACAGTAACCCAGGGATGACTAAAATGACTGAAAACTTGGCCAAAAACTTATATTTTCTTCCCAAAAAAAATCAGGGTCAGCCCTGTTGGTAGGGTCGGGTTACCTGAAACAAACCTGAATTTGTCTGGGTCTTTATATATTGATAATATATCACAGCATGTGTAATGTCATTATGTGTCGATTAGTTAGGCGTCACTAACATTTCACTAATTCAGAAATTATCGTATGCTAAGTAATTTTTTCTAATGAGAAAGAACGTAAGAAGCAATAGCCCCCCCCCCCAAAAAAAGAATAACCTTTTTCTGTTAAACGGAATTCCGAAAAGGATACCAGGGTAGAATATAAATACCACTTCTATTCTAACTATAGTACCGTAAATCCCCGGTCATAAGCCGGATTTTTTTTTTCTATTTTGGGCCCAAACCGGCTTCTAAATTTTTCCAAAAGTCCCCCCCCCCCCCGGCTTATGACCGTTTTTTTTTTTTCTACTATAGAATAAAGAGAAAATGGTAAAAATTTGATCCCAAAACTGGCTTTTAGGATTTCCCTGAAGTGCTCCCCCCGGCTTATGACCAAGCCGGCTTGTGACCGGGGATTTACGGTACTATCTGACCTGAGTGAATTTACTCCACCACACAGAATTTTGAGTTTCCATCAAAATATGATACATTTTTCCATGTCAAATCACCAAATAATTTATACCCCTAGAACCACCAAACTGTTTTCTCTCTTCTGGTGTGACTGGTTACTCTGTAACCTTGACTGTTAAAAAGTTATAAGCATTTAAATGGGATAATGTAAAAAATGCACCACTCAGTGAGGGTGGTCAGTGAGGCATGACTTGACCTAATTTTCCCTCACAGAGCTGATAATGACCAGAAAAAGGTGACAGAAAATACTCCTAACTTTTTTATATTCAAAAATTCACTCCTTCTCTTCTAATCACTCTATTGCATTGATTCAAGAAGCATTAGGTTGGCAAAGATTTATTTCTAGGGTATAATTTTTGATTGGATTACACTAAATCCAATTTTTTGGGTGCCCATCGCTATACTATTGTAGGGGCCAGCTCTGGCTGTAAGTCCATGGCGGTAGGCCATCTGCCCCATCCCGGTTGCACCAGCCCCCAGGGGCTGGTCAGCCAGTGAACACTGCCCCCTTGTGTCATACCGATCCAGATGTAGGTGGAAGGTAGAGAACGTCAGGTCTGGGGAAGTAGCTCAGAGGAAGAGCTTCCGCTTCGAAGTTGGAGGGTCCCGGGTTCGAGTCCCGGTTTCTCCAAAGACGTTTTCCGCCGACCTCTACACTATGACTATGGCATGTCTGGGTTGACAGAATGCCTGCTCGTCGTCAATGCTCCCAGTCCAACCTTGCAAGTTTACATCCCCCTTCAACAACTTTCAAACTTTGAACAAGGTGCACCCCCCCCCCCCAGGCCAACACACCAAGTCCACGTTCCTAGATTAGGATTTAGGTGGAACTGTCAGTCGCAACCCACTCCTGACGGCAAGTAGGCTAGACCTAGGATCATAGTGACATCCCAGTTTCTCCACCCGGGATTACCAGCTGTCTGCTTTCAAAATCTGACACTAGTACATAAATCAAAAATACCATACACCACAGGTCAAAATAGCAAATGGACGTGACGGGTAGTGTTTATTTGCATGCCAGTAAACAAAACGTGTCAAAACTGTCATTAGTGCCAAGACTTCACAATCCCCACAGGCACAGAAGGTACCGTCATTTAAATGGGCAGACCGAGGTGTCTGCTGTCACGATACACACGGTGTAGCCGCGCGGCCCAGTTTACCAGCCAAACTAACCCGTCCCACCCTGCAAAACACCTTGCAAAATAACCAGACAACACTAAAATATGACTCTCGACAATCGACACACCTGACTTGCTTTAAATTTTGACAACTGGCTCTGTAAATTTAACCGAAGCCATATAATTAGCCGAGGGTTTCGTGACTGTGCGACCTTCCCGGACCAGGGAGTAACGCGCCATCTTGAGCCCCTCGCCAACGCCGTAGATACACTATTTACTATTACTACCTGCAAAACACTTCTACGTTGGGGTCCATCATAATTATCATCAGTGAATTTGGTTATCTGTACAAAGTGTCTGTCTAGAACTAAGCATCGACAGTTGGGAAAAATATCCAGTTCAACTCCGGTGGCATACCCCCAAGTTCCGACTCGTTTCACGGCGCTCGGTCTGGCGTGGGGTATTTTCAAAGACCGCAAACTACGTGAACACGTGGCTCCAGCAGTTGCATCTGAGACTGGAGCCTAGATAAAGATTTTCTCTGGTCATTTCTACCCCTAGAATATTTTCAAACCTACCTGCTTGGGATATTAATCCGTACAGAGATGACTATGTTTCAAGTACGCCATCGAACAATAACAAGTGCCGCCATTTGCAATACTCCCTATGCGCATGCGTCAATTTGACCGAGCTGAATGCTGGGAGAAAGTTCCCCGTCAGTCCGTGAGGGGGCAGCACGTGCTATGTGTAATTATTTGGGGACCCCTCAGTGAAGGGACAGGGATATAGTTGGCAGAGACTGATCAGGGAGAGACAAGAGAGGCTGACGGATTGAGAGGCGATATAAGTACATAAACGTGACTTCATATTAGAGATATATGCCTCATGGATACATCAGCTAGGATGTTAAAATGGGATGCATCAATATAACAGAAAAAGAAGAACCACCATCATATTTCAGTGCTAAGCTAAAATCTGGGTCATAGGGAGGGGAATGCCTAGGCATGAACGGTGCTTTAAATGCGTTGGCCAACCAGTGGACGAGTCCAATTGTTGCCGGGACCCAGGCCAGGGGGTGGCGGGATCTGGGACACCTAAATTTTAGGGGGCGTTCATATTATAGTAGGGGAAAGCGGGAAAGACAGGACTTGGGGGAAAAAGGGACATTTCATATAAATCTCACTATTTTTCCATGTGAATTAACATGACCTAGCTTCTTTTAGTGTTACAATAATGGGTTGGTATCCCACTTTATACCTCAGTACCGGTATTTATTAAGTTGTGGGACAGCTATGTTGCTATGGCAACAGGGAATGACCAATCATATGATATAGGCCAACCGGGTACCTAAAATGTATGGTGCTGGGAACCACGTTATTACATTAAGTTTTTAGATATTATCATAGATACAAACCCCTCATTTCAAAAATAACCATTATTTTTTTCTTGTTTCAGTTGAAAAGAATAAAGTAGTAGTAATCAATAGTTTACTAAAATAAATCATGTGGGTATCCTCTGAGACATGCATAATAAGTTTATCACCATCTGTGTGAAGTGTCCTGTATTACCCCGCACTAGTTTTTCGGTGGGGTAGTACAGGACAATGCATTACCCATGGGAATTTGTATTGGGAGGACCTTTATAATATTTAAGAGCCAATTTGAGCAATTATCCTAATTAAAACCTTCCTGACAACGATAGACGTGAGCATCCACTACCGGTACTTTTCTCAAGACAAAAACCTTAGAAAACGTTAAATAAAATGTGTTTTTTTTACGTTAAATTGATGTTTGTTTAGATTCACAAAAAAACGTGTTTTTTTTCTGGGTTCTGCAAAAAAAAATTTTCTCAACCTTTGAAAAACTTTTTTTTTAACGTTAAAAAAAACTTTATTTTTTTTTTTGTTTGCAGGGAAGTCACCTTTTTGACAACAAAAGGTATATTTTCGGTAAGTAAATGCCTGATAGATGAATGAATGGTTGACCTTTGTTCATTTCCTGGGGCATATTTCCTTTTTTTGGCCCAAGGTGATGAAAAATCCCAGCAGCCAGAGGTGAAAAAAAACAGCGGCGGATCTGTAATCCAAGTTAAATTATAGAATAAAATGGCCTCACAGGTGAAATTATTTTGACCTCCCTGGTCAAGGGGTTGTAAAATTCTGACTCCTCCCCCCCCCCCCACGAAGCCAGTACCAGCCCCAAAACTGCGACATGCACCTTTTTCAGGGGACCCAAGTATAGGCACATATCTGAAGTTGTGACGACGCCACGGTGCAAAAGATGGCCGAGAGAGACCACACCCCCTGCCCCCCCCCCTTTTACCGGTACCCCTTTATCTGAAAAGATTGTGAACTTACTTAATATATGCGGGGCAGAGGCATAAGAAAAGCGGTGCAGTTTTTTTTTCTACCCCTCCCCCCAACCAATGCATGTGTGCCTAGAGCAAGAACATAGCACCTTAAAAGCTGAGTACATATATAGTAATGTGAAACATTACTCTGTGAAGTATGTTCTGTTGTGATTAGACACGTTAGGCAAAGACCAATAAGCAAGCACGCAGGAATACCATTAGCAAACGTTTTTTTATCCATATACCATTGTAGTCTAAGATCTGTCTGTTAAAG
Organism: Acholoe squamosa; assembly: GCA_949317995.1. NCBI lineage: Eukaryota > Metazoa > Annelida > Polychaeta > Phyllodocida > Polynoidae > Acholoe > Acholoe squamosa. The sequence goes on from OX439036.1 coordinate 19,328,988, forward strand.
ATGAGTTAGGAGTTGCCTCTTAGTAGTATATAGGGGCAAACTTAGCACATAAGAACAGTTACTGAAATCGATTTGACCTACTTACGAACCGGAAGTGACCTAGTTTTGAGACTGGAAGTGACCATATATGGGCATGTGACCTACTTTCTCTAGCTCTGATTGGCCTTTAAAACCAATTTTGTATTAATCTGAGCAGCAACTGGTTATTGTGTGACAACTGGTTATCCTGTGACAACCTGTGGTTATCCTGTGACAGAGAACCTGTCGACTCCAGAAGTTACAATTTTACACGCTGTTTACCTGTTACACTCTGTTTACATCCATCTGTGCTACATCCTCCAGGATCAAAAGACAACGCCACTTTCAATGGTACTACCGTAATCTCCCGCATACAAGGTGTGTCTTGTACGAGAGGTTTTAGTTCTTACTGGATCCAGAAGGGGGACACCGAGACCTTTCATTTGATATCTTACACTCCCCACAAAGTCATAATAAGATCTAGGGGGCCTGGGGGCTCTAGCAATACATAGCTTTTTGAATTTTGAAAATTCATTAAGTAGAACAAAATTTATAAATTTTTCATTTTTTTGACTATTTTCTAAAGTTTTAGGTGTGCCTTTTACGCGAGGTGCACCTCATACTCGGGAGATTACGGTAGTGTTCTAGGATTAATGCCAGTCATTAAATTTTACCCCTACCTACCTACGCATGTGTAAAAGATGGAGTAAGCACTTTTACCCTTGGACATTTTAAGAAAAAATCTCTCTTTTTTCTTTTTTTCTTGTCTTACATAGAAAATCTTGTTTGTAAAAGTAAAATTTTTGTAATGATTTTCATGACATTTTGGTAAATTTTGTAAAATTTTACAAAAGATTAGCAACATTTTAGTAAAATGTTACATTTCTTTCATTTTGTGAAAAAATACATAGATTAAAACAGTTTTTCAACACGGATTCAGTGTTGTACATAGCAAATAATCGTTAACTTTGTCATAGACATGCTTGGCGTCAAACCCATTACTCCCCGGTGAAGGCGAAAAAAGTCATTTTTCATTCGAGCTAAATTTCAAGGAAGGCTAGCTTTCAGGGCTTTTAGCTTCAGTGAAAAACAACGCCGTCCACTTTCTGGCTCGGGCATTGTTTAAACCTGTTATTGCAAACATAGCTAGAATGGGTAGCATGTGTTATTTTTTAATACCTGGCCTAAAATTCCATGAGTATTACACAAATGTCAACAACCAATCAAAGCTTAAGAAATTAGATCATGTATAAAGTATCCAACAAGCAATCAGCACTAAAAAAACTAGGTTATACTTTCCCCTACCCCTAAAAGTTACAGGAATATTACACGTCACTTCCTAACCACAAGGGGGCTCAAATAAACACAGCTGTAAGTAGTTCCAATAATATCCACTAGGTGTCAGGCATAAAGGCGTCACTAATTTTTTTAACCACAAGGGGGCTCCACTAAACCCAGCTATGGGCAGTTCCAATAATATCAACTAGGTGTCAGGCGTAAGGGCGTCACAAGTTTTTTTCTTAACCACAAGAGGGCTCCACTTAACCCAGCTATAAGCAATTCCAATAATATCCACTAGGTGTTGCCATGAGTTGTAGGTGAAAAACACATGGTGCAACCACACCCCATGGCGACTAGAAATAAACAAGCTACAGCAGCAGGCAGTGTTTACCTTGGGCAAGACTCCGTTTGTTTTTGTGTACGTTTTCTGGTGTGACGACCACATGGTCTGTTTTGTCTTTGTTTACGTTTTCTGCTGTGATCATGTGATGATGTCAGACCTCTCATCCAAAAAAACTAGGTCACATGCCCATATATGGTCATGGGCGTGGCTTCTGGTCAAATCCTGGCTTCTGATTGGTTGAGGTCAAAAGGTCACTTCCGGTTCATAAGAAGGTCAAATCGATTTCAGTAGCTATTCCTATGCGCTGAGTTTGTCCCTATATACTACTCCTCTTTCTGACATAAGAACTGCCATGAATAGATAATAATTTTCTTTTTCCAGAAGGTTTTCAAAACTGAAAACAGTAGCATTGTCCTTTTTAGGTACAAAATTATGAAAAAAAATATTACAATGAATTTTTATATTTTCCAATAATAATGGCTGTTTTACTAATCATGCAGCGATAAATCAATATTCAAATTAGCTAGAGTCTCCATATCACTGACATCCCAATTTTGAGATGTCATATTTCTGTAACTATGTCCATTTGGCGTGAGTAAGCCCCTACCAATTTGTAGCCTAAGGCATGCATTAAAGAAATGGAATTCCTGTGTTTTGTCACCTATGTGGAAATAGGGAAATAAGTACCCCATCATTTAAAAAAAAGAAGAGTTAAACAAGTCCCTACTGTCTACTGTAGTCCTATCCCATAAACCTTCTCACGTTCAGGGAAAATTTCCCATCCCCCTGAGAGGGGTTTGACATTTTTCCACCCCCATTCTAAAGACCTATCATTAATGTGCAGGCTTTTTCGTTGAGTGGGAAACCTTTTTTGCTTCAGAGAGATTTGAATTTTCTTTTGCTCCCTCCCCCACTCCCTAATACAATGTATATAACCAATTCCTTAGAGGGGCATGATATTACCACAGTTGGTCTATGTGGAATGTAGTTTAATCTACAAACTCTCCTCTTCTTGAATATGGGAGTTCGCCCACTTGGCAAAAACGTGTTTCTTTTTCGTTTACAAACGTTGTCATTTGGTTTGGAAAAATGTGTATGAAAAACGCTTTTCTTCCATGTGAAAACGCTTTTGCTTGTTTAAAGAACTTTTGAGCGTAATTAGGATGTGTTTTTTTCTTTAAACTTTCGTTTTGTCAACGTCTTTTAAAGCTTTGTAAAAACGTTTTTATGTATTTTTACTGTAAAAAAACCCTTTTTTTTTCAACCTCTATTGAAAAGTTTTTATAGAACGTTTAAATCAAACTTTTTTGAGTACGTTTAAACGTTTTGAAAACATTTGGCGAACTTTGGGAGGTAATGAAACTTTTGTGGGGTGTCGTCTCGATGTGGTAGTTTGATTTTTGTTTAGATGTCACCTCCCGTAAGAGATGTAAAAAATTGCGAGCGCCGTTCCGTATTTCAGGACGACACTGCGGGGTAATGGGTATAGTTTTCAACTAGCAATAACCACGCCTCGGATGAACCTCACTGGCTACGGTATTGCCACTGTACAAAGCTAATGACAAATAGTTATCTCACCTTGTGCCTTCCTTACGGCCGACACTCAAGGGTGAGAGGTCCCGCGGGTTGTATCCAAACCGAAGTGAGATTACCCTTGTGGCATTGTGCCTGGACCCTAGTCTAATGGGGAGGGGGGATGATGGTGACCGAATCTATGGGAAGGTAGAAAGCATGCCCCTACACATTTACCGAGGCAATGGTTCTTTAACATCTGTCACTACATAGGCATAGTGACAGATGGACAGGCCTGTTTTAATTCATTTGTTTGCTATGACTGCCAAGAGACGTTCCAGCACAGCCTAGCCAGGGCAGGGAGGAACTCAAATGACACCTTACGGCAACGTTTGGAGCCACCACTTTGCCCCGACCGGGCCAGGAACCGAACTCACGACCTTACGGCCTCTGAGCGGACGCGCTATCGACTGCGCCACGCCTCCCGGCTTTAACGACAAATGCTCCCCATACCTGACCCTGTTTAGTGAGACTGGTGCAGGTCTGAGCTGAGCAGACGCGGACCCGTCTTTGACGTTAGGGCTCCTCTGAGGAGTTCATTAAAGTAATTTTAGCAACTTTTTCTGTTCTATCATGTCAGTAAGATATAACTCTCTATAAATATGTATTGTTTTCCCTACTTTCTTTTATTAATTTCCATATAGGGGGGGGGGGAAACAGCCCTGAAAAGGCGTTTTTTCGGTTTTCCATTTGCATACACCTCTAAAATTTTTTTATTAACCCATGGATCCACACTTTTTTTCCTCTTTCGCTGAAAGGGAAGGTCAGGGAAGATATATTAGTCACATTCCGCATCATGGCCCCTTTATTTTTTATGCAGGACTTTTTTTTATCATAATACCCAATTTCCCGCGTCTGCTCACTTCAACGTGAAAAATAACCTCTGTCTCATCTTTTGCACTATAATTGGTTCTTTTTATATTTTCTGATTTAAATTCATGGTTATGTCAACACTTGAAGGGTGGTAGGTCTTGAAGAACCAATAGAATAATGGTCATCAGTCATATCCAAGTGCCTTCTTTCACCTCAGAAAGAAGTGACACCTCCAGAATCTGACCAGTTCCGCGTCTGCTCGTTTAGAGTTTACCGTATGTTTCTATATCAAGAACAAGTATTTAAATAATTTCCCTATCATTTTTTTGTAGCCCCTTGACCCTTCTAAGAAACTGTATTGGGTCTTTACCCTACTATATATAGTTAACCTATTGTTCCCGCCCTTGAGTCCGGGTCCGCGTCTGCTCGGTCCGCGACCACGTCTGCTCTGCCACCTAGTGAAAAGTGACAACACTTTTAAGGAGCTGCCATCTGATGAGTAATTTTGGAGTCAGCCTTTTGGCGCTGGTATCGGCGTGTACCTAGCGTCTCTGCGAGTCATTCAAGACGCAGCGCTGAGGTGAGTTGATCAATCTTTTATGTCAGGGGGCTCAAAAAATAAAAAAAACCTCCAAATTTCACCTCAAAATCTACTTTTTATGTTGCATATTGTGAACAACTTTGATATTTAACTACCACTCGTCATGAAAAAATATGCCTCCCCGTGGGATGTTCATTTAATCGCCAAGAAATGATCATATTTGACAACGTTGAGCAAGTTGTGGCCTCTTTCCTTGCCTTTTTGAATCGTTTCCCGCGTCTGACCGGTCAGACGCGGGACATTGGTTTTTCTCTTGTAACATCTATGACTGTATCAAACTATGCTATACAGTGGTTTCATCTTGTAAACATGTCAGCCGGTTACAGAAATGTGTATCATATCATAAGAATTACAGTAAATATAATTCTCCAGGTTAACTTTTGTAGTGATCAGATACGGAAAATGATCAGACGCGGTCCCGATATGTTGCGTTTAAGTTCATTTCTCTTATATATTGGCCAGCCTTTTACTGAATGCTGTCAATATATACTCCTATATGTAGTCTAAACTGAGGTGTAAAAGAGGGAACGTCTTATATAATATGTAATGAGATTTTTATCCCAATTTTCCTTGATTTTGAAAAGTGAGCAGACACATAAGTGAGCAGACACAGTTCAAAATTGTATTTTCAATTGTTTTCTCTTGTTTTCCAGTAAGCTGAGAAGTACTCATGAAGTTTGAAGCATGGCTCTACCAAAACCGTTTCCCTATGAGTCTCCTCTAATCAGACCAGACTTTCCTTCTGGCCCTGAGGGAACTGAAATGATGGACAAATGGGTGAAACAGTTGAAGCCGTACGTTCGGAAAATGAGCAAACTCGACAAAGATGTCTACACAAAGGTTCGGTCCTCCTTGAACTCCAGGACCTCATACAAAGCTAGTGTCTCTAATCCGGACACAGGAGAGGATTTTCGCCTCCGCCACAATGAGCAGACCAATGTAAGTGTCGGGTGATAAATTTATAAATACATTCTCATGAATTCACAAACTCATTTATAATATCTAGATTTCTACATTATAATTATATTATTATGATAAATTTTTCAAGAACACTTCATAACCCAAACACATGTACCTATATTTTTAAACCAAGTTGTAAACACTACGAATGCATGATCTTTTTTATATTTTAAAACAGAAACATCGACCCAAGAAAGGTACGGACAGATATACCGAGGACCTAGAGAAACACAGGTTGAGGAAGATCGAAAAGAGGAAAGAAGGTATGTATACGGCACATGGCTATTGTATTATTGACCAATGGGAAGCATCCCTGGCATTTACTGCGGAGATGTTAGTCATAGTGCAGTCGGGGTCTAATGGCGGCCTCCATAGCCTAATGTGCTAATGCCCTATAGAAAATGAAATCATAAATATGTAAAGTTGGTTAGAGTTGATATTCAAGATTTAGTTTTTAAAAACAATTTTAAAAAGCCCTCATGATGATTGATGAACCACACAGTATGTATACATGAATGTGTTCTAGGAATCTTTTCTCTCTTTGAAAACTATAAATGTCTCTATGTCTACAGGCCCACAGACCTGTACAAGTTTCAAATTATCATGTAGCCAAATATTGATAATTCATTCATTCATTACTTCAGAAAAACAGGGAAAGGCAAAGCCAAGGACGAGGGGAGGGGCCCGTGGGCAGCCAGTAGAGGAATACACCCCAGAGCTTCCTGACCAGAAACGAAGGAAGCGACGATCATTGAACACAGCAACACCTACATCAACACCCACAGCAACACCCACAGACACACAGTCCACACATGAAGGTAAGGATACACTTTCAAGATTTCTTTGAAGTTTACAAAAACTTTTCTAGATCTATAAAGCAAATAATATACGTATCCATTGATCCTGGCTGTCTTGCTATTTTTCATTCATTGACTGATAGATCTATAGATGTCAATAAATCATTTTAAGTCTTAGATAAGTCTTAGAATCGCTGTACATATTTGATGTACCTGCTTTCTTATATCTATGTACAGCAGAACCTGACTATGAGACCTCCCCAAGGCGCAAAAAGTCAAAACGAGCATCAAAGTCAAACTTGAAGGTTAAACTTAGTGCTGCAGCCTCAAAAGATAAAAGGTAATCAACATTATGAATCACATTATGTTGTAATGGTGTCCAATCTTTTAATAGGACTGCAGCTCTGCTATCTAGAGAGGTGCTCAATGTTACAAACAAGTTTTAACTTTGATGATCTAACAAGTAAAATGTTTAAAAATTATGTATGTTATTTACATGTACATTTCCTTTCTCCAATGCATACATGTTGGTCAAAATGTAAACCATGTTCTTTCTACAGTCTGAGTAAGAAGGCACCAGCCACCGATGCACCTCTTGAAGATGATCCTCTCACGCCGGCTGTTGAAGCACCTGCTGCGGCGCCTGCCAGTCGCCATATTTCTGTTCAAGCGGAAGAGGATTCTCTCACGCCGGCTGTTGTTCCATCGCCTGCAGCGGCTGCTAGTCGCCATTTAATTACTGTTCAAGCAGAAGTGCATGTAGAAAACTTTCCACCTGAAGAAAGGTTGACCACAGTAATGAGGTACTCAGATGCTGTCAAGACTCCGTGAGTTTCAAATCCACTTTCTCACTTTACAGTACTAGTCTACTTAAATACATTGTAAACCTTTGCTTTAAATATACTTGAAAACATAAAAACAATTATATGCACACAATTCAAAGATTTGAAAAACAAGTTAAGACATAATTTAAGATTAACCCTTCATCTTTGAACAGTCCTCGCCATACTGCATCTGCAGTGCAGAACCAGTCCCCTAAGACAGTGGGGTCTCCGGCACGGTCTCCTAAGAAAGTGTGGCCTACAGAACGGTCCCCTAAGCATGTGGGGTCTCCAGACCGGTCCCCTAAGAAAGTGGGGTCTCCAGCACGGTCGCCGAAGAAAGGGTGGCATACAGTACGATCCCCTAAGCATGTGGGGTCTCCAGAACGGTCCTCCAAGCAGAAGGACGATGCAGAGCAAGTGAGGTCCAAATCTAACAAGTGAGTACTATAGGATAAAATAAATGAAAAATAAAATAAATAAAAAAATTGTGTATGTCTTGGGACCGTGTGTGCGAGCTATGGAAGAATGCACGATCAATCCACTTCCTATGATCTAGTTACAGATAGATTAGGACCGCATCTGCTCTCCTATCCTGTGTCTGCTCTGCTGTTTCCATGTAGGCTAATATATTAGGTTTCGTCTCCAGTAGCAGCCCTCTGTCTCCTGCTGTAGTGGCCACAGTCAACCGCTTTCTGCCGTTGTCACCAAAGGAGAAGCTTGACAAGGGGGGAAAGACAAGGCCCAAGAAGCCCCCATGCCCAACAAGACTTCCACATGCGTGAGTAACTTTCCTGAATAGAGATCTACCTTTAACTTAAAACATGTAAAAGTTTGTGGACCGTGTCTGATCGAATGTAGTTCTAAACTTCTGTAGAATTTTAGTTGTTCCGTGTAAACCTGCTCATGTTCGACATTGAAGTAATAATAAAGTAAATGGACCGTGTCTGCTCATTAGTTGGTTAGTTGACATGATAAGATTTAACAGTCGAACCTGTTCTGTGTCTGCTCACTTTCAAAACATAAATACCGGTATATGTAATTTTTCCATCTTCAACTTATGAATATGAATTCATGTGTCTGCTCGCTTTTTAGATACATGTATGTACAATGTTTGAACAATTAAATAATTTCATTTACTGTAACAAAGTAGACAGGTCTGCGTCTGCTCCCTTTTAGAAGAATTTAATAATGTTTACAGTAAGTCTGATAGCCCTGGTGCTGCCCGTCCCACTCGCAAGGACAAGAGCCTGAGCCCTCCCTCCTCCTCCAACAAGGAATCGTGAGTACCTTTGTAACCCTATACTAGTTGGACCGTGCCTGCTCATTTCTAGACAAGTCAAGTCTATTCTTTTATAATCAACATGGATACAGAAGAAGTTTAATTTCAAAACATGAATACATCTACTTTTCGACATCGAAGTACTTAATAATAAAGTAAATGGTCCGTGTCTGCTCACTTTCAGAATATAACTTAAGAAACACTTTTTGAATGACAAGTACTTTTAAAACTGACCAGTACAATTTACATCCAAAGAACTTTACATTTATAATTTATAAGTTGTTCTGTATAGAACTCTACATATGTACGTTTGCAGAAAGTCACGGCCAGAGCCAGCTGCAGCGAAATCACCCGCTTCTCCCCCATCTTCTGACAGTGAAACCGGCCCGCGTGGGTATGTAATAATTTTTCTTTATAATCTTATAAATACTTAAGACCTTTTAATATATTTCCAGTTATTGTTCATGAACACTTAACTTCTGTATATATATATATCTATAGACCGTACAATCTAACCCATTTTAAGAATTAATTAAAAGTTGATCAATAATGAAACACTTACATTACAGGCATCAGGTGTTAAAACTTGGTGGTTCCAGAAATGTTCACTCGTATACATACATGTGTGGACCATACCCTGCTTTTGTTTCAAGTTGTCACTTTAAGCTAACTATATTAATTCAACTTTGTTTCCAGTAATTATCCTCATTACCTAACATTTCCGTGGACAAAAGCCATGTCGGACGAAGAGTTCGAATGGCAGAAGAGGCAGCATTTTGGGTTTTGAATGTGTCAAGTTACAGTTAACTATTTAATATTATATGTTTAAATGTTTAAAAAGTAATTCCTAATTAACACCTTTATGATCCTTTGCTGTTCAAAGCATTTACATGTACACTGTGCAATATATAACTTAATAATTTATCAATATAACCTGTGTTGAGATAGGTTAATTGTACATAATCTACCTGGGGGGTGGGAAATAAATATATTTCAATGAGCACTGCGTTTGTTGTGTCTTTAGGAAGTCATAGTTTCATAAAAAAAAACAATATATATATCTCTACTAAATTATTTATATTTCAAGAATTCTTAACATGGGCCCATTAACTAGTCTATGTATGTACAGACCGAGTTTAAATAAGTAATTCTTTCTCTCAGGCTAAAGTTGGTGCCAAGTTTGGGCTATCGCACATGGTCCCAAAAGTCAAGTAGGTGGAAACAAACGACAATACGGATGCCTACCTGGTTCCAGGCACAAGCAGTGTCTCCTGCAACTCAGAGTTCACCTGCCTCTACCAACACAGTGTCCACAGGCACTCCCTCTTCAACAGATAACATGGAAACAGAGTCCACATGCACTCCCTCTTTGACAACAGATAACATGGAAACAGAGTCCACATGCAGTCCCTCTTCAACAGACCCCTCATCTTTGGAGCAAATGGACACTACTGAGGCAGCCGATTTGGTGCTTGACATTAACGAACAACGAGCTGCTAGAGGAGAAACCCGCCAAGACAGCGACTTCTCTGATTGGTCGGACAGTTTTGTAGAGGAGGCTGAACAGTCAATAGCCTGACTTGGTGTCCCGGACCAGTTAGCACCTGTCCGGGAAAGCAAGGAGGTCACTGCAGTGTATGACCAGGTTCAACTCCAGAGCCCTGAGCACCCTGCATACAATGTTCAGGATATTACGGAAGCACATCTCAATAAGCACATAGACCCTGTGTGTAATGTCAGTGACCAGGTTGGAAGCCCTGAACAGATACACAAGTTACCAAAGTCTGGTATGCAGGACAACCACTCTGTACCTGCAGCAGTCAGAGACCAGGATTCAAGCCCTGATCAGACTGCACCAACCCCTGACCGTGACGCTACTGAGGATGCTGTTGTACCGCCCCCACAGCAAGCTCAGTTGCCTTTGGAAGTTGCAGCTCAACCGGAGCAGCAACAACCACCTGCACCAGCAGTTCCTGCAGAGGATGCAGTACAGACTGCCCCTCAGGTGACTCCGAAAGTTAAGGGGAAACCTGCAGCGGTTAAAAAAACAAAAACCCCTCCACCACCTCGGGACGATGTGTGGTCTCAGGCAGAAAGTCTTTGTCGGAAGGCTGGCATAGAGAAACCATCAAAGACCCAAGTCAAGGTGTTTCTTCCCTACTTGGAGGTGGCAGAGATTGTGGCTAATTCTGACAACAAGACCAAGAAAGCCATGTGTATGAAGAGGCCGGTCACCTTACTGAGACGTCACGGTCAACAGTCAGCCATTGCGCGAGCTATCGCGTTGTGTCGCAATGCTGTGTTTCCACCTAAAGAGCCTGTTAAGAGCACCAGCCGGCAGGAGAAAGCTCTGTCTAAGATTATGGCTGTACGTGAGTTCTTGCGAAGGGAGGACAATTGCTATGAACTCCCCGACAAGAAACATTATAAGAAGCCGCGACAGTTCCCGGTTGTTGCTCTGGTGGACACCTTGCGAAACCTCTGGAAGAAGTTTGTGGTTGAAACGGGACTCACCATTTTGTTCACCACCTTCGGAAACGCCAGGGAAATTAAAAGCATAAGGACATGTGTGTTTCTGAAAAGGAGTGTGTGCTTATGTCAGCCACATTCCAACATGTCTCTAATGCAAGAGGTTGTCCCTGGATTTGTCAAGTCCACTAGTCAGCTTATTGCTATGACAGACGAACAAATCAAGCAGAGGTTAGAGGCTGCCCTAACTACGGCGACAGTTTCTTTCAAGATGTGGACAAAGGAGAAACGTACCTATGTCAAGAAATCCAAAGGCAAAGGCAAAAAGTCATCAGATGCAACTAAGGAAAGCTCTTCTAAGACTGATAAGCAAAGCTCTAATCAGAAATCTAAGCCTGACGAGCTGAGCTCAACTCATAAAGTAGATAAGTGTGAAGAAGAGTCATCTGATGTCAAGACCGTTTACCACACCACCCTCAAGAAGGTCAGACTGCCCACAGAGAACTTCATTGAGAAGTTCATGGAAGACTTGGTGCCCTTCCGTGCCCACTGCAAACGGGTTGAACTGCAGTACGCTGCAGTGAGGAAGCTGAAATCCACTTTCCCATCCTCGCATGTTGTAGTTCAGATGGACTACAGTGAAAACTGGAACACCGGTTACATGCGAGAGATCCAACAGGCATTCTTCGGGAAGGATCAGCTTACTCTTCACCCGATGGTTGTGTACATCTGCCGTGCTGGTAAAGTTGATAGTCTGTCCTTTGTAGGGGTGAGTAAGGTCACGGCCCACTCCTTTCCCACCACTCTGGCGTTCCTGACCCAACTACTTAAAGAGGTTCGAAGGAACATGGATGTGGAGATGCAGCATCTTCACATCATTACAGACTCCCCATCATCACAATACCGGAACAGGTTTGCCTGTGACATGCTGCGTAAGGCCACGCGCCTGTATTCCATCCGGATTACATGGAACTGGCTGGAGGCAGGACATGGTAAAGGTCCCTGTGATGGTGTGGGAGGAGCTCTGAAAGGGCTTGCAGACAGAGTCGTCAAGTCTGTAGGAGAAATCCAAACAGCTGAGGACTTTGTCCAAAGTGTCGCCCCGCAGACAACTAAAATAAAGTTGCTGCAAACAGATGAGAGTGAGGTGCTCAAGTGTGCTACCCTAGTCAAATCTTGGAAGTCTCCATCTGTCAACGGTCTCATGCAATACCACCACGCAACCGTTGTCGACGGAGTACTGTATCTCCGGGTGACCTCCTGTTATGAGGAATGCTGCTGGGAGGAAGATTTGCTGCCAGCATGCCAAGAGTGGGACCCAGCTAAACTGGTACACAAAGCTAAAAAGAAAAAAACACCAAAGACGAATTCTACATTGAAGAGGTCAGAGTTGCCCACTGCTGCCGCTAGTACTGCTTCAGATTCTGAGTCAGACGACTCGGACGACTACGTTGACTCAGACCCCGACGACCTGCCAGGGTCAAACCAGGCAGGAGTGATGGAGGAAGTTTTCAGCTCTGATGAAGAGGTCGCCACTTACACTCACTTTATAGAGTCATTACGAGAAGGACCAAGTCGGCCAAAGAGGATGTGTAGTCAGGCAGCACAGGCAGCAGTGGCAGATGCTGATGACGAGGACTCAGATGAAGACCCTGCTTTTAACCCTCCCTCTTCAAGGACACGAGCTATTGCCAGGGGTGTTGCCAAGGTTCGCCGTGAAGGGCAGGAGGTTAATGAGGCCCTCATAGATGATAAGGATGGCGATGGTGACACTTCCAGTGATGACTGGCCGGTGTTAGACACTGTAAGTCTTGCCTTTGTCAAGAAATATAATTTATAAGGTTCCCTCCTCTGACCCAGCTGTTCACGTAAACCTTGGCAATACCTCTTGGCATACTAGTTACTCGCTTGTAAAATGGTTAAAGGAAAGAGACTTGTAACATCATGCATATATCATATTTATCGTCTGGACCGCATCTGCTCACTTTCAAATAAATGTTTTCAATCAGAAGTGGAGGTATATTGAATTTTCTGTTGGTCACCATGGCAATGAATGTGATCTAAATGTAAATGAAATATATGTAGGCATATAAAGACTGCATTATGGAATGTTAAATATGTGTAGTATGGATTTTCCATAGAAATCCATTGTAGTCGGGACCGCGTCTGCTCACTTTCATATTTATGTTTTCAATCAGAAGTGGAGGTATATTGAATTTTCTGTTAGTGTTCATGGCAACTAAAGTGATTCTAATGTAAAATAGACCTTTGTAGGCATATAAAGACTGCATTATGGCATGTTAAATATGCGATGGTGGCAAATGCCAGTCTTTCAAATGTAAAAAATGCATGAATTTTTCACTTTCCTGATGGTTTAGCCCATAAAACTGGGGGAAAAGTACAATTTTCTATGGATGTAAAGGGATAAATAATTTCTCCACATAATTTACTTTGGATATGGGAAAGAAAACCATAGGTATGAATCAATTTTCTAATGTCAGGGGTGGTCACAGTGTAGCATGGACTTTCCATAGAAATCCATTGTAGTCGGGACCGCGTCTGCTCACTTCTATTACGGTGTGTACATGTTTGATATAGAGGTATAATGAATTTCTTATTCCTCTCCATGGCAACGAATGTGATGTAAATGTAAATAAAACATATGTAGGCATATAAAGACTGCATTATGGCATGTTAAATATGCGATGGTGGCAAATGTCAGGGAGTCAAATGTAAAAAATGCATGAAATTTTCACTTTCCTAATGGTTTAGCCCATAAAAATGGGGGAAAAGTACAATCTTCTAAGGATGTTAAGGCAAAAATAATTACTATAAGTTATGTACCTTGGATATGGGAAAGAAAACTGTTGGTGTGAAAAAATTTTTCAATGTTCAGGGTGGTCACAATGATCTATGCACTTTCCATACTCGTCTGGACCGCATCTGCTCACTTTCAAATTTATATTTTCAATCAGAAGTGGAGGTATATTGAATTTTCTCTTAGTCTTCATGGCAACTAAAGTGATTTTAATGTAAAATAGACCTTTGTAGGCATACAAAGACTACATTATGGCATGTTAAATATGTAATTTTTGAGAATGCCAGCCTTTCAAAAGTAAAAAATGCATGAAATTTTCACTTTCCTGATGGTTTAGCCCATAAAACTGGGGGAAAAGTACAATTTTCTATGCATGTAAAGGCAAAAATATTTACTCTAAGTTATGTACCTTGGATATGTATAAGAGAAATGTTAGTTGTATGGATTTTTCCTATGTCAAAGCCGGCCACAGTACAGGGGTCAGTAACCAGAGAAATGACTTGCCGGGTGGACCGCGTCTGCTCACTAGGGTGATGTAAATATAGGGACATAATTAATTTCCCATGTATTTCCATGGAAACCAAAGTGATTTTAATGTATAGTACACATGTGTAGGCTTTTAATTACTGCTTTAAACTCCTTTATAGGTGAGCAGAAAATGAAAAAGACTGAAACAAAGACAACAAGTAAATTTCAACAACTTTATTTATAAATATTTTCACAGAAATATGAAGTCGGAAAAGGATAAAAAAATGCAATATGTGAAATATAGACAGAGTACAATAAAATGACTCTTTTATAAATAGATGGTACTGCTTATTTATGATTTTTTTTATGATAATGAAGATTTATTATGTTACGGGCGGTGTCTGCTCACTTCGGTCCCGCGTCTGCTCATTTTTCAAGCTTCTTTAACACGCCCCTGCAATAGATATAAGAGGCTCCTACCACACCATAGTTTTAGGACATGCATTATGAAGGAATAAAGATGTATACTAAATAGAAAAACGTTCCCTATGGTATAGTTCTTATCATGTAAAGTTACTTCAAAGTTTGGGGTTTTTTTTGTGAAAGAATAAGCATGAAAATGAAGATTTTTAATGATTTTTAGGGGTATTTCTCACACTCTGGCCCCCCTTCTCACCCTGAAAGTTATATTTTTCCTATAAGTACATTCTCCCCCTGTCCTATTATGATGTTTAACAAAGGTTGCCAGGGAAACTGGCCAAGATATACCATCCAATCTAATTTATGGCTGAAAGTGAGCAGACGCGGTCCGCCATTTCTGGGTATCCATCTTTGGTCGGTTGTCATGGTAACGGGAAACACATTTAAAAAAAATTACCTGTGCAGGCCCAACCCCCAACCCCTCTAGTATACCCATACCAAAGGATAGAGAGATCCAGCAACCTTTCCCTGGGAGGCCCCCCCAGACCCCCCTAGGCCGGACCTGCACCATTTTCAGTAAACTTGGTCACCTATTTGATCTATTTTGAATCGCAGGGAAATGGTACTTCAATTTCCAGAGCTATACAATTCCATGAGAAAGTTATTCATTTTGCGTTTTCAAGATTAAAATGGAATCTATGGTTGTTAAATGAGAGATACATTTTATGGTCTAATGGTGTCTTACTTAATATGCTTTATGAATAATCCCCTTTGTTTGCTCAAGTAAAGTGAAATTAGTAGTTTATGCGCAACAGGTGACATCTGGTGGTTCAATCTGGAACTGCACGCCCCCCTACAGTATCCAACCAGGACTGGGCTACACAGTCTACAGCTCACTGACCCCGGGTCACTGACACAAGTCTGCCCAGGCAGTCTCCCATCGCACCGGGGAACAGAGAGAGATAAGAGGACTTTTAACCTTTTTGTGAGCAGAATTATATAAGATTTTTCCTAAGACTCCGTGTTATTTTGACCTACTCCTTTAATATGGTTTGGCTCAGCATTGCTTTATCTGAAAACCCTTGCCCCAGACTTTCAGTTAAGAAATGGCATTGTTGGTCAGGTCTGGTAACCATAGTGACCAAAACATTCCATTTGTTGTCATTTGGCAGTATTTTGGTCTCTCATGTGCTACATATCCATTTTCCCTTTAAGCCTGATCACTTATAGAACTTTCAAAGCTGCTGCCTGAAGGTAGTCATGTGTACTGTGATTCAAGAAGGATAATGAAGTGCATAAATGGGAATTCATTTTCAAATTTTGACTCCCTGTGCATGTATTATTGTAGATACAGCAAAATGAATGCAATTTGAACCCATAGAAGTACCTGAATGAAAATTTTCTTCAAACTACATGTATTTAAGCACAACACCGCACATTTAAGCACGCTTGGGCACCTAAGGGTTAAAGGGGCCTGGCATGGTAATGCATGCCTGCATTAAAAAGTCACGTCATCACCCCCTAACCAATCAGGGCGTCGTGATTTTTCTGCTGGTTCCTGCGATTTTATAATCGCTGTTTGAATCGGTACCCATGTTAATTTTCCATGCAGCCCCCCTTTAAGTTTAGATGCAGGGGAACGCGGGGGCATGGTCCAATATTATGGAGCCCCTAAGGGGACATACCAAAAATAATTTTGTCCCCAGAAAAAAATATTCTTGCAGATACTGAACAATTCTTGCGGATACAGAATAATTCCTGCAAATACTGAAGAATTCCTGGGGATACCAAACAATTCTTGCGGATACTGAACAATTCTTGCAGATACAGGAACATTCTTGCAGATACAGGAACATTCTTACATGTACAGTAATATTTTCTAGATGGATAAAAATAATCCCTCTAAGGCATACCAAAGTAGGCCTAGGCCTAGCCTCTGCATCTTAGGGAGGCCTACCATATTATCCCCCCACACTGCAAAAATGGTGTTTAGACTTAAAACATGTTCTAAACATTTTGGTTCAATAGGTGTTTAGTTAACCATGTGTTTAGGATTTAAATTCGAAACACCTAAACAGTTACATTAAAAATGCTTATATGTTTAGACTGTAAACAGACAGAAAACTAGGTGTTTAGCTTTTAAACACTAATATTTCTAGGTGCTTAGACATAAAGTATACACCAGGTGGCAGCTGTATTCTATAATTGACCTTCTGCATGCAGTCACCTGGTACTGCTTGGTTACAATATGTTGCAGTATTCTCTTAATTCACAGTTTCACATAATATATACATGTAGAGTATGTCAACAATAAAATGTTATGCATTTAAACCCTATGGCATTGCTATTAGTGCATCAGCAGTAAGCAAGTAGTGCTTTGACACCCATTTTGTGAATTAAGAAAATATAAAAGGCAAAATCCTTTTTATGTCTCTTTTGCAGGTCCACGTCAACATGGTGGGCACTGCGGGGTCCAGTGGTCTCAGGCCAGTCTGGTCTGGGGCCCTTAGGACGACCTTTGTTTGGTTGGACAGCCGGTGGTGACTTGGCACCGGCATGGTGGCGGCCATGGCCGCCATCTTGCATTTCACGGACCCGGACCTTCCTCCAGTGGTTTTCATCGCTTCACTCTCTACCGGACCATACCTCATCTCATCTCATTTCACTACAACTCCCCTGGTAAGTCAACCTTACTTAGTGTCCCACTTAGGGTCTCCTTTATTGGTGCACTCTTTGTGGGAAACTACCTCCAGTTCGGGCTCATAGTGTTGGTGCACGTCGCAGTGTGCGTCCCAGTGTAATCGTTTCCTTGACTAGGTTCAACATGCCCTGGTGTGTGTGCACTCTAAATGTATGGGTTTATTGCTCTGCATTTATTGGGTTCAGACACCTGTGGCACTGTTGCTAACTAAGTTACCTATGTCTTGGTCTCTGGGTGCCGTCTGACCCAGTCTGTACCGACCCATGAGCAGGGGCCCTTACGGTTTTGCCCTGGGGGAACCGGATAGTGGTTTGTAAGGTTGACTGTCTAATACCTTGTACTCACCCTGCTACTTGGCAGGTGCTCTTTTTTCACTGCTTACTACCTCGCTTCTTTCTTATTCTCTCCACCTTTCACAGGTTTTTTGTTGTTTTTTTACGGCGCATGGTTGACACCAGTATAGCACCAGTCCCCTTTCAACGCTTCACGCTTGTGGGGGCAAACCCTTCTAAAAAAAAAAAAATGTCTCTTTTATATCTGACAATGGG
Source organism: Acholoe squamosa (assembly GCA_949317995.1). Lineage (NCBI taxonomy): Eukaryota > Metazoa > Annelida > Polychaeta > Phyllodocida > Polynoidae > Acholoe > Acholoe squamosa. The sequence continues at coordinate 19,346,900 of OX439036.1, forward strand.
GCCTTCAGAAATTGGGCATGAATGATATAGGGTCCTCAACCTAAATGCATTCATAAGCCAATTCCCAAATACAATATCATATTATCCATAATTAGGCAAATTGAATTCCTCAAATAGAGGGGGGACAGT